>JAJIYU010017854.1:0-11476 GCA_030144865.1 Tinospora cordifolia | reverse complement strand
AAAGAAAAAAATTAAACAAATATAAATGGCTTGGGAATGGAGAGACTTTCAAATTCTAGGAGGATAGATGGCATAATGATACTTCCCTAGCTGATCGTCTTCCCAGGCTTTATCATGTTATTGGTTACCCTAATTACCAAATTTCAATTTTTCTAGCACAAACTTCAATCAGCCCAATGTTAGGAATATCTTTGGCCCAAATGTCCTTATAGTTGGACAAAGAAGTGAATTTGATAGTTTTTTATATTCGCTGACCAATATCTCTCTTTCTCCGAGTCCCAACTCATTCAAATGGATTACCTATCACACCGGCATCTTTTCTTGTAAATCCTTCTTTCATTACCTAATTGACCACCTTGTCTTGGTCCACTTTCCTTGGCCAACTTCATCTCGGAATTTCATACCATCCAAAATTGAAGTCTTTGGGTGGATCATGGGTTGCCTTAAAAATATTTACTTACAACATTGCTGTTTCTGTGTTTTGATCATGCAGATGCTGCCTCTCATCTTTTCTCTCTGTTCCCTCTTACCTTGAGGCTATAGGGTGCTTGCGACAGTTCCTTACGGACTATGAACTGGTTTTCCAATTCCCACATTTTTGGAGGAAGCTCTGATTCTCAAGTTCATGGCCTCAACTGCTGCCAAATAAGAATTATGAGAATGGCCTCTTTCGCAACATTGTGGACTATTTTGGACTGAATGGAATTATGCTCTTCAAAGGAATTGGGATGAGATGTAGCACAATGTCTTGCTGCTGGCCAGCACATGGATTCTTGCCTTTAAGGTTAATAACTATTCTTTGAATTTTTTGGGGTGAAGAATTGGGATGAATCTTGGGAGATATAAGTCAGGGCAGTTGTGTGGCTGTTGTTGTCTTGATGTTGTTTGGGGCATAAGATGTTTTTAGGTCTCTTGTGGCGCTTTCATTGTTTTGCAGCTTTCTAGTGTTCTTTAGTAGCACTCATGGTACTCTTGCATTTGTTGCTCTGATTTTTAACAAGTTTGTTTATTCTTAAAAAAAACTATATAACTTATTATAAAAAGTATTATGCTAATGTAATAAACTATACTTGAAATTAGGGATGTTTAGATATTGGGTCCTCGACCTTTTAATTTTCAGAACAGAGGTCCTCTGGTTTTATAAATTAGAGCAAAGGTCTTAAACATATGAGACACCACAGTATCTTGCTATAACATCCTTTGAGAAACATGTATGACTAATTTGCCCTCAGCACATCGACCAGTAAGACTGCAAATCAGTACAAAATGGAATACACTCATCTGCTAAGTCATAAACCCACGTGATAAAAAGGAGATTGACAAATAAACTGAGGATCACTAAGCACAGAACACGACAGTTAAATAAAAGAACAATTTAGTATATTCGAAATTGCTTAAGAACCTATATTGCAACTTACCAATGGGTAAGCTATGTAATCACTAGCTCAGACGAGGTCGCACAGTACACAAAAGACATACCAATAAGAAAGTGAAACAGTCATTGACTAGTCAACACTTAAGTTCATGCATCTAGACAATCAGTTCATTTGCATTAATTTGATCGCTTAGTTAACTGAATTGTCTATAGATTTCTCAATTGTACATCTTAATTTTCCACGATTATTTTTTAACATATTCTTTTTCAATTCAAAGAATAGGTATTTAAATTTCTAGCGTTAAAATATATTTATTTTATCATATAAAATAGATTGTTCATAGATTTCCCATTCCTGTATTTTAAATTTTCACAATTAATTTTTTAATATTTTTTCAAAAAAAAGAAAAGATATTTGAATTTCTAGTGTTAAACGATATATTTCTAATACGTTTTGGAGAATAAAACACCAACCTGTAACCAACCCTCACAATCATGCAAATGCTTGACAATGAACCAATTAGTGTTATACTTTAAGATCAAGAAATTTTGCATCCCCTTGATAGAGGGATTGGTAAAATAATTTAACATGTGATTTTCAGTTTTTAATGATTTCTCTAATGGAAAAATGTGCATATATCCATATGTCCTATGAGTTGTTTGTTGGAATTGAAAGAATCTCATACCAAATAAGCTGGCAGTCATTCTTGCTCATTATAATTTATGCTTTAAATTCAAAGAATCTCAAACTAAATAATTGATTTGAGTTAATTATCTTGTGGTTTAAGCGCATGGAGAGGTGTTCGTCTTGGTTTATAAATATGATTCATTCTACAATGTGATAATACCATAGAATTTGAGTTCAAATAATCCAGCAGTCATGAACTCGTCCATTTGAAGTTATTAGAATGAACTCAAAAGTTGGAAAGATGAGAACTACTATTGATCTGTAGTTGAAACAAAGGTTTGTAATTAATTATACTTCTCATCTTTTCTAGTTTTTGATCTTCCTTTTAAAGAGTCAATTTGTTTAAACACAATGTGTCTTAAGTAAAATAGAAAGGCCTAAAGGAGCTAAAACAAGTAGACGACTGCTAATTAAACTAATCGACTTAATATGTAACCTATCGGCTAATAAGATAGTCAATCTTGAACATACAACTTGATATCCACTTGCAAAGTGATGACTTAAAAAAATCATTTAATTGTTTGATAAATAAATTAACAGAATACATTATTTTCTTACTGCGGGTGAGAAAACACTAATATTTTCACTGATCAGTTAAACAATTGCGCGTCAATTTTTTGCTGATTAGTTTGTTTGTTCTAAAAATTCATTATACTGATTGGTTATAATTTTTATCGATTAGAGTTTGTAATGTTAAATATCTATACAGATCCAATATTTACCTATGAAATTTAACCATTCAATTAGTTCCTATTTGTTGTTTGTAATTTAAAGAATCCCACACAAGATAAGTTTTCACTTATTGTTAATTAGCTCATGGTTTTGAATTCAAAGAATGTCATAGTAAATCATTAACTTGAATTAACTATCCCTTAGTTTGAGTGCATGGAGAGTTGCTCCGTCTTCATTTATAAATATGATCATTATCTAATGTGATAATACCATAACCTAGTAGTTGTTGTCTTGCCTATTTGAAGCTACCAAAAGGAAACCACTATTGGAAAGCTGAGCAATTTAATTGATCTGCAGCTGGAAGAAAGGTCTGGAATTGTATCGTCCATCTTTCTTAGATTTTAATCTTCCTTTTAAAGAGTCGGATGGTGGGTTATTTACTAATTAATGAATTCGCTTTAGCACATGTAAGTAAATAACCCAATTGGAAAAACACACCAAATCGGTTAAATATATAATTTAGTCAACTATCAATGAAATATATCACCGTTCAGTAAGCAAGAAAGGATGCCAATTTTTTGGAAAATCTCATTAAGCTTCCAATTTATCCTGGCCACTGATCTGTCAATGTAATACGCAATAAGTCCAGAAAGATAATCAAACGGCCAGTAAGATAATTAAATGATCCCCACACAAGTATAGAGCTTGTTTGTCATTATTTATAAGGGAACAGATAATCATTCAGTGTTTTATGTACAGAATATTCAATGCACAAGTTACCATGAAAATTCGTTTACTATACCGATTTTTACAATGACTGACAAGTTTTGACAATTATGTAAAAGAAATTGAGTGGTAACTTGAGCGATAAATTCATTAACCAATCAACCTAATATTCAATCGACTGTAAAATATTCTATCAATCAATGTAATTAAATAATTGAAATGTAATCATCCCCCAACAATAACGCAAATACTTGATAATTAATTGATAGGCCTCGTGATTTCATTTGTGTTCTTGCATTAAATTGAAGCGACACTCAATGATGTCAAATTAAATGTACAGAGTGCTTTGTAAATCAAACATGGTATGAAAATTAGCTGAAGTTCGTTGAAATTAGCGAATTAATTAGGTAATTTGGACAATCGAAGCAAAGTTCACCTATAATTATAAAATTATAAAATTTTGTCAAAATCTTCAAAAAATTGGCCACGTTCACTTGAAATTGAAGTTTTGAAGATTTTTGTAGAAAAAAAATTGTATAAGAGTCATAAAAAAGAGCATTTTTAATGAAAGAATTTATGTGGTACATAAAGATTTTTCAATATAATTATAGAAATTGTACAAAAAAAAATTTATTTTCTGAAAAAGATTTAAGGAAAAATATGTATAACTGGTGAGTATCCATCCAAGAGAAAGAAGAACAAACTATAACTTGAAAGAAGAAACGATAGAGAGGAGTGATAAAAGAAAAATAAGCTAAAAGCCTAAGAGGAGAGACGTTGAGAAAAGAAAGAGAAAGGAAAACCAAGATTTATATTTGCAAAACCATTAGGGTTTGACGATAAATTTTTCTTTGTTTCTTTATTTTCTCTAACAATTTTAAGTTAACACGTGCAATGTACATAAAACATTGTTAATGTTAAAACACATGTTTGAAACCATTATATATATACTTTTATATGTAAAATATATTTATTATTTTAGTTTTTGATATTTTTAATAAAAATTGTCCATATTTTAGCATTTACATAGTATTTTTTTGAATTTTTCTAACTTGATAAATTTTTACAAAAATTCTCTCAAATTTCTCAAACTCTTCAAATTAGTTCTAATTTTCAAAGGTCAAAGTTTGGAGTGAAGTCGAATTTTCGTTCCTTGAAATAAAATCATGTAGAGTGAGGTTCCTTACCCAAAATTAAATAACCACTTAGAATAGCAAAACATATTAATTTGTCGAGAAGTGTAAAACAGTATAGTTATGACCCTTAGCATCTTGACCAATTGTTGGCAAGAAAGCATAACCAATTAACAAAATGGTGACTTGATGGTTTGAATTTTATATGTCATGTTATTACAACAATGTTAAGAGTAGTGTGATATATGAAACACCATTCGTCAACTATGTATGAAGTCATTTCATATGCATTGTGTAATAAATGCAAAACACCCAATCATCATCATGATGTAGTTCTTAATGACAAATGTTTTGCTTAGTATTTAATGTCACATCACATCAAATGGACAAGGAGCCCAAAGGATATCCATTGCATTGTTACCTTTAAACTGATCAAGGACTATTTTGCCGACCGATAGGTAATGTTTTATAGTAAATTTTAAAAATATACTAAATGGTCTATCGTGTTACCAATCTATATATTAATATATAAATTACACTTTCGGTACTCAAAACACCATTCTCAACCACAGTTAAAATGTTGTATTTTATATCGAAAGGCATAATTTATTTAATCGAACAAATTAAAGATTGCGATTGGATACAACTACTACCGTTCGGTGTGTTATAATTATTGTTTGATAAAACAAAGCCCCACAAGAAGCCTATTCTTCAATCCCCACATCATGCGTCCATAGCATTAAATGCACACCACGACCATTCATCATGTGGTGTACTTGTTAAACGATGCATACATTGCACCATTCACAATGTCATGTCACATTAATTATGGTCCTCAATTTATTGAATATCCCTAAATATTAAAACATAGGTGAGTTGATCACTGATTGGTGTATTGTGCACAATTGTTTTGTCAAGTTATTCATTGAACAATTCATTTATCAAAACACCAATCAATCCTACGTTCGGTATCTTAAAAGTTACTAGTTAACATCATATAAAAACCTCATTCTTCGAGCAAATTATTTATTTGCTCTCCTCGCTTTCTTGTTTTCTTGGCGAAATTGTACACTCTCCACTCTCTATCAATGGAAACAAGTGTGCAAATGGTCTCTCCACAAAGGCCATTAAGGCCTTCTTCAATGATTTTTCCATGGAGAAAGAGCTGCTCCTAAATGATGTTTTTGGCTCCCTGTGGCTCATGAAGGATTTGCTTTGAGCAATGCTTTAATACACAATCCTATTGTTTGTTATCAGTGTGATGGAGTCTTTCGAATTGGAGTAAACACCATTGCTCTCAAAGCGAAAGATGTTGTGACACCCCACTCATGTTAGCACACTATTCAATAAGAAGTGATGACAGGAAGTGATTTAAGAAGTGCCTTGAAGTTATTGTCTTTGATCAAGTGTTGTTGAGTTGTTGTGAGGGCTTATATAAGGAAATTGAGGGAATGTTTGAGGCATCTGAATTTTGAATTATAGCGGACAGTTAGCCTCTCGAAAGCTAACACACACTTATTTTTATAACTCCACATTACCTATTCAAAGCAAAACACACACACACACACACACACACACACATATATATATATATACATATCCCCCTATTACCAATTCTTGGATCAAAGTTTGTGCAAATAGGTTCCCATCAAATTGGTATCAGAGCATGTTTCAATCAAGGAGTTATAGTGGTTGTCGGAGTTGGCATGGAAATAAATCTACTCACACAAAACGTGGAGACTTTGACGTAAATCATGGGAGATATGAACCTATTTGTGCAGCCACTATCGTAGGCATTCTCAAAAGGAAAATTGAAGGATGAGGACGGAGTTATGAGTTTGTTTGAAGGCATGGTAGCAAAATACCTTGAAAAGACTTTCTCGTGTGTCAAGGTTTCGCAACATGATCCGATTGAAATCATCGCAAATGATCTAAGGAACAGGTCTAAACCTTCCAATGTTTAGTTCCCAATACTAAGCATATCAGAGTTGTTAATAATTCACCACCATGACCCCCATCAACATTGTTTCTAACACAACACAATCATTACTATGTTGTTTGCAATGCAGTACTTTCCATTGCTTGGGGTTCTCATATCCATTTGTTCATAACATCAAGTTGTGGCCATCCAAGCTTGATGCAAGAATGAAGACAATATAAATCAACAAATTGCATGATCTCTATCACAATGCATTTGTCGTGGATAAAAGAGTAGAAATTACAACTACAATTCCATGTCGAGTTTCACCATTTCTAGACCTTTTGAAACTCTAAAAGCAACGCTACCAAAAAGAAGAAGAAGAAAAGGAGGGAAAGAAGCAAGCAAAGCTATAGAAAAGCTAGACAAAATTAAACCAAAAAACTTGAGGCCATGTGATTCTATGCCCATACGGATAACGATAGACATAGTAGTGTGGTACATAATCAAATGTTGAAAATTTGGCGAGATCTGCTTCAATTATGATACCACCATTGTCAGCTCTTAGTCAATGACAACATTAGGGCATACGGGTCATTGATTTGTGCAAATCTAATTGTAGTAATGTTCACATGAATGGTGGACTCGCCTAACCATTTGGGATCCTTGAAGCTCAAGTCAGCAAGTGATTAGAGACATTGGTCTTCCATGGCAAACAAAGAAACATGTTGAGACTAAGAATATTTTGTCCATCAAACAACATGATCAAGAACACTCAATTGCCTATTTATCACTTCAATGTACAGTGTGGAAGTGGGAGCATGGTTAGGTGCTTTACAAGTTTGTACAAGTGATGCATGTAAGTATGTCGCTGTGGGATGAAAGGTCTCAAAACTAGATGACTAGAGTTTTTTCAACAACGATGTTGCCGTTTGCGAAGGTGGTGTTGTATAATCAACATGTAACGCTTGATCAAGTGGCAAGAGTATTTGATGTTACGTAAGTGGAATTTATAAGAGATGATCCAAGTCTTGTGATGGGTACACTTAACGTGACTCTAGAACACAAGTTTGTGTTTGATTTGCTCCAACTCGAATAATTCTAGTGCACTAGCTTGTTTTGTGTTGGAAAGTGCCAAAATGGACAAGATATGGAAGGGATATTTACTGGAAAAATCTCACAGGAAATCGTCTTCTTTGGCAAGCGATGGCAATTGGGTTCTTGAATGCACTCATCATGAGTCTCAAATCCTATTTGGTGGCATGAATATAATCGCTATCTATATTAGGTTTATTGAGAACTATTTCAAGCATTCCAATTTAAGAATATGGCAAAAAGTCAACCATGTTGCTAAGTCAACCCTCGTTTTTGAGGGTGATGTGAAAGAGGTTGCCAATTCACATTTACCACTATGGTTCCACAAATCTTATGTTGTGGAGGTATGTGTAAGTAAGTAGCAAACTTAGTAAAAATCTGCTTATCATTTTTAAATCAAGAAATATCATTCGAAACCACCATGGAGCATCTGCCTGTTGTGGTTCCACCTTGCAGGTTTCATTCTTCCACGACCATGACTTTGTGTAGTTTATAATCACAACCCACCCCATTCGTTCAATTCATCACCCAATCCACTAGTATCACCACAATGGACCAGTTAATTACAAGTCAAAGCCAGTTATACATATCGAGGAGAAGGTGAATCTCACAAGGAAAGGTAATGATAGGCCCCCACTTATGCTAACACACACTAGAAGGAATAAGAAGTAACCACAAGTGGAGGTTTAAGAAGTGCCTTGAAGTTAGTGGTCTCTGATCAGGTGGTGTTGAGTTTGTTGTGAGGGCATATCTAAGGACATCGAGGGTATGTTTGAGGCATCAAAATTTTGGATTATTGTAGAGAGTGTTGGCCCTTAAAAGGCAAACACACATTCCTATTTCTCTTCCTCTTTCTCTATTCCCAATTCTTAGAATGAAGTTTATGCAAATAAGTTCCCATTAGAATCTTGTCCTGAAGATCCACAAATCAACTTTCAATTCTCAAAATGTTAAGATCTCAACATCCATTGTTATGCTGCTCCATTTGGATGGACAACCCTGTCCTCATTGGATGAAGTAGGTGGAGATCACCAAAGCTTTGAAATCGTTGGACTTGAAGGATGTGGACTTCAAAAAGCTTGTCACGTTGTATATGTTGGCAATATTTGTATTTCTCGACTCCCACTATTCCATCTTTTACAAGAATATTACAATAATCGATGATGTCATGGAGTGCAAAGAACACCACTTTGGGGGATTGACATCTATGGTTACCTTTTTCCACGTACTAAAGTTAACAAGCTCCAAAGCTACCCAAAAAAAAGGATACAAGAAAATATCGTTTTTTCTTTGAGTTATCCAATTAAAAATCTTTAATTTTTCAAATGAGAATTGAATTTCGTACAATATCTTAATTGAATTATATGTAATACTCAATAAATTAAGTTTAATTCTTTCACAACTACACAATTTGTATGGATGTGCCTATATCCAACAAGCACAGGCATTTTCCAAGTTTCCATTGTTGCCCCAAGAACAACAAAATTAAAATTTCAACAACTTCTCAAAACACCAACAAAGGACCAAAATAAGGAGGCAAAGGGGCGAGGAAATTGTTTGACAAATACTCTCCAACCCTGCCAAGGTCTTTCTTAATCTTTTGAAGTTAATTTCAAACATGTGCATTGAAAACTCTACGAATTAAAAAACATAACCCCTCTGAAGAACCTCGAGAGAACCTGAAACCAGTACCACCCACAGATGATGAAGTTCAACGGTTTACCTGGGAACGGAAGGTGACCCTCGCCCAATCTGAATAATAGTCGACCAGTTAGTTCATTGATTAGTGATTTACCTATGTAATATAGTCGACCAGTTAGTTCAACGACTAAGCAAGGAGAACAAGTAAATGATCGATTAAATATTTCACCAATATGTGTGATAACTTGTCTGCTCTAGAAGTTAAGTACCAAACCAATCAATTTGTTGTGAAGCTGATTTGTCATCTCTCCTTCTTACCTCATGGTTTTAAGACTGATCAATTTATTTTATTGTAATTGCTCATCTCATTGAAAATAGTGAATTGGTGTTATATGATAAACGCAACGTATATATTTCCTCAATCGGTACAATATTCTCCAATCAATTGAATATTACGTTGATCGGTTAAATAAGTTAAATGTGGTTTTTGTTGTTGGGAATTCAAAGGATCTCAAAGTAAATAATTAATTTGAGTTAATTATGTCATGGTTTCGAGTGTGCAGAGAATTGTTTGTTTGAAGATGCTAAAAGGTACTCAAAAGCTAAAAAGATGAGATATTCAACTAATTTCTAGTCAAAAGAAAGGTATGAAGTTGAATTTCTCATCATTTTCAATTTTTGATCTTCCTTTAAAAGAGTTGATTTTTTTCACATAACTTTTTTTTTAAGAGAAACTATAGATATTATAACTAATAGAGTTTTCAGATGAGAAATTTGAAAACTGAGTTACGAAGAGTACAAAATATTATGTCAATTCTCTAACCAATCCCCAAAAGTGTACCCATGACTCATTTTAGTGTTGGCGATCCATGTTCAAAACAGAATTTTTTATCTCTCCCAAGCCCTATTGCTATCTTTACATATATTCTTAAATATCCTACTATTCCTTTCCTCCCAAACACTATACCATATAGCAAAAATAATGACTCTATTGTAGGCTTGCATTTTTCTGTCTTAAGCACCCTCCAAAGTTTTATCTTCAGCTTCCATTCTCCATTGTCTGATTCCTTGGCATCTCTGCATCCAGCCTTCCCAAACTTCTTATAGGAACTTGCAGCTCCCAAATATGTGATGTGGTTTCTTCACCTCTCCTACATAGGCAATAGATAGAAGGTTTTAAAGTATGATTAGGCAATTTTTTTTTTCACTACATCATCTACATTTAATTTGTTTAGAAGAATGAGCCAAGCTAAGATTCTCGCTTTGGTGGGTATTCTTGTTTTCCACACGAGGTTGGCATGGTAGAAGGGGCTTGATGTTGTTCAAGCACTGTTCCATTTGTTGTAGAAGGATTGAACAGTGAATTTGTTTTCCTTTCCTCCCATCCATTCAATTTTGTCCTTATTTTTCCGAAATTTGGTTCGGCTGAAGCAGGTTAAGCAACTCCGTGACTTCCTGCATTAGGTCTTCTTTGATATTCCTCGTTATGTGGAGATTCCAAGACTAGCTTCCTATTCCTTCCACCATTGTTCTGTTAATGAAAGCTGATATTGGGGCTTCATGTTTGTCAGAGAGCTTGTATAGACCTAGAAATATGTCTTTTAGACTTAACTAGGGGTGTTCATTGACCCGATTAACCCGACCGAACCGACCAACCCGAACCTTTTGGGTTGGTTTGGGTAGGGTTTTAAATCACATTTGGGTTGGGTTGGGTTTTAAAAGGCCCAACCCGAATTAATTGGGTTGGGTTGTGGGTTTAGTGTCCACAACCCGATATAACCCGAACCGAACCGAAAAAACACTAGTCTAATAGTCTTTCACGTTTTCGCTCCTGCGCTCCAGCCTCCATCTTGCTTTCCTCTTTCCAACTTCCAAGTTCATACTCATCGTCACGGCTCACACTCACAGACAAGCTCGCAGCTAGCACATTTCAAACTCAGAAACGCAAATCTTATGGTAAGATCACGAGCCCCCAGCTGGTTCTTCTTCCCTGCTTCTGTTTGATTTCAATTCTTCCCTGCAAATCTTCTGGTAAAATGAATCGTTCTTCCCGTTGCTGTTTTGATTCTTCCCGTTACTGCTTTTTTTCTGTTCTTCCCTGCTTTCGTTCTTCCCTGCTTCAGCGCTTCGATTCATCTGCTCTTTGCGATTCCTGCGTCTCTGTTCTTCCATCTGCTTGTTCGTCGCTAGTTCATCTTCTTCTTCCCTGCTTCCATTATTCTCTGCGT
>JAJIYU010017853.1:0-11481 GCA_030144865.1 Tinospora cordifolia | reverse complement strand
TTCTTTTATTAATAAAGAAGTTGAATTTTTCTTTACCTTTAAATTGCCTTGATTTTGTTATATGTGAATTTGTATTATTGAACTTACGCTAAGGCAAGTGGTATTGAAAAACAGAAAGTCAAGTGTGTGTCGCTTATAAAGTAACACCGGCCCGACCTGCCAATTGGTTAAATCCACCGTCAAAATGATGGTGGTTGTCCAAAACTCAAGGAATGTGAGGGTTGGGGTGTTACAGAAAATCACCCAAAAATCACAACAAAATCGAGGAAATTCGGCCAAAAATCCGTTCAAAACGCATAGAAAGACAAAAGAAACAGGGGGGTTGGGTTTTGGAGGGTGTTAGGCGCTCGAGCTGCGTCTTCTCGGCCTAGGCCTACTGGGGGCTTGGGCCGCCCAGGCCCAGTGCCTGTGTCCCAGCCCCCCCCTTCCCTTTAATACACATCTTTTTTTCTTATTCCATATATATATAATTTTGCATTTTTTTCCTAAAATCATCAAAAATTGTTTTATTACCTTTTCTCATCAAAATCTTCCATTATACATCAATTTTTATTTATCCATTATTTTCTCGTAAAAATTGAATAATCCATAAAAAAAATTACATTTTTCTCCCAAAAATTTCATTAATTACACCAGAAATTTCATAATTATTTCAAAAATTTCATACTCAATCTTAAAAATCATTTCTCTCCAAAAATTACATTTTCCTTATAATTTTATGTATTTTCTCCTCAAATTTGTATCCCCCCCCCTTCCCATTATTCTCATTTTCTCCAATAATAATTCAAAATTGAGAAAAAATTTAGATAAATCCTTGTATTTCCATTTAAATTTTAGAAAATACATACTTTGGACCCAGAAATTTATGTGTACAAAATCATGGGTCGTCACAATCCAACTGTTAAACCTCTCTTTCGAGTTAGTTTAACAATCTGAGATCAAAATATCTACGACCAGTAGATAAAAAAACATTAATCACACAAAATAGGAAACAAAACATAAGAATAGATTAATTGAAAATCAGAATTAAAGGTTCCTACAATTGAAATCACATCCTAAAAATTGAAACACTTAGCTGGACATAGTGTAGGGAGTATCGAACAAAGAATTAAATAAAATAAAGATCATACTAGACTTTGATCTTATTCTTCATGTTCCTTTTTGTCTTTGCTCAATGTTCTCCACTATGATCATTAGAAGAAAATAAGTAGCAATTGAATAATAATAAAAAAAAAACCACCAGGAGGGGCTATTTATAGTTTTTCTCTAAAAAGACTCGTAGAACCCTAATTAGATACTAACATAATACATTAAATAACAACCCTAATCGCAAAATCGCTGTTAGTTGCATTGCATACTAACATTATTATATATATTTTATATATGTTTTGCATGAGTTTAGGTAGAAAATATGATATAATTACTCATAATTAGATGTATGATCAATTATATTCATATTACATATTATTTATGCATTTAGAGTATTTTAATATTATTTTTTCTTATATATTTATTTATATTTTTAATTTAATGTCTGAGAAAGGATTCTCAATTATTTTGCAGGTTTAGAATAATTGTAACACAACACATAAATTAAAGTTGCATAAATTTGGTGGGCAAGGAGTGTAAACAAAGAAGAAGCAAGGGTAAGATTGGAAGCCAAGATAAAAATACAAATTATAATGCAATACGTGATTTTATGATTGGGTCTTGATTACAATTTAGAGTTACAGTCTAATAAGGAGTCTAAAATACATATATAAAGAGACCAATACATAAATTTTGCATTCATTCAATTCGAGATTGATGATTCCAGTTTGGAAACAGTTATTGAAGACTAGAGAAAAGAAAAGTAAAGAACAGAATTGAAGAACAGAATTGAAGAATAAGATCAAAGCCTAGTCTAGTATGATCTTTATTTTATTTAATTCTTTGTTTGGTACTTTCTTAAATATGTCCGGCTAAGTATTTTTATTTCTAGGATGTAATTTAAATTGTGAGAACTTTTGATTTTTATTTTGATTAATTTATTTTGATGTATTGTTTTATATTCTGTGTGCTTAATGTTTTTTTATTGATTAATCACCTATAAATTGAATTTAGATTATTGAATTAACTCGAGAGAGAGGTTCAATAATTGGATAATCAAAATATAGACCTATCTGAATTAATTGACCGGGAGGTTGTTAATTCAGTAGGGGGTTGCACGTGATTAATATTTTTAATGCATTAATTTATTGACTGTACGCCTCGGGAGGGGTATTAGGCAATTTAACTGATAGGATTAAGGCACATCGGGAGAGGGTTTTAATTATTTGTGCTATAACCTACAAGAACAAAATTTAGATTAATTGAAATAAATATTAAAAGTGAATACATGATATTTTACTATACTAGAATTTTAATTCATATATTTTTCAATTTAATATTCACTTGCTTTTAATTTGATTTTAAATTTAATTTAAGTTTTTAATATTTAATTTGAGTTTAAACCTTAATAAAATTGAGATTAAAATTAGATTGAGATTTAAGATATTAACCACAAACCGTTCCTAGAGGACGATAATGAAATACCCCAGAATTTTGCGAGCGTGCCACGTCACAAGCAAATAAATAGAAAAAATTTTATATATAATAATAATAATAAAATAAAATTAGATATTAATGCGTATGATTTTAGGGTAATGAAATGAACAGATTATAAATTAAAATAGATGTAAAATTTATAATAGGATTTTAAAGAAATGTGTGGCGGTAATTAAATTCAAATATTGGTTTATTCGGTTAAATTTATTAAACTAAGGTAATATACACATGTGTACGGATTTATATAATTAAATGAAATAGTTATGCAAAAAAAATGAACAAATCTATAAAACAAATAAAACAGATGCATATATATATAACCGATTTGGTGTTTACAATGAGAAGCTGGGAAATGGGCAGTTAAATGAGGAAGATTGTCAAAGAAGAGAGCCAACGGAGGGGACAGCGTCAAATGATCCGGATAACAGAGGATTGAAGGAGAAGCTAGCAGAGTGTTGAAAATAATGTGACAAACTTGAAGAAGAAGAAGAATTCATGCTGCTTTGAGTTTCACGAACGGGAGGAGAAGAATGACAGCATGAAGCGGCTGGTTTGGCTGTTGCTGCTGCGTGAAGAGGTGGAACGGGGGAGTGAAGAGGAGGAGCCGGTTGAAGGCTAGTGTGTGAGTGTGGTTGCAGTTACCGTGAACTGTGAATAGGGGAGGAATTGGAGATGGTGGCTGCCCAGTCGCGGTCTGTGAGGTAGAGAATGAAGATGAAGCAGAACCGTGCTGCTGCAAGAGGAGGACATAGCCGATGAGGTTGGCTGGGGAGACGAACAGAAGGCAGAGGAGATGACATGCTCTGTTTTGGATGGTGAAGAAGAGAAGAAATCAGAGGTGGGATACTTGAGAGGGATGATTGGTGAAACAGACAGAAGAGAGAACGGAGAACAGAGCTGGGTGCTTTGTTGCTCTTGCATGCTGTTGCGGCTACGCTGAAGGAGAGAAAGTGAGCTGGTTGGTTGTGCTCGCTGGGTTGTGAAGAAACGAAAACAGAAAATGAAGAAGTTGTTGTTGCCTTGTTGTTTGTTGCTGACCGATTGCAGCTACTGCTGGACAAAGAATAGAAAACAGGGGCTGGGCTTGGAGCTGCCAGTGCGTGACAAAGAAGAAGCTCTGCTGCTGTCCGGAAGTTACAAACAGAGGATGAGGAAGGAAGAACAGTGGTCGGTAGCTGCTACTGTTACTTCTGTTCCCTACTGCCAAACGAAGAAGAGGTATTGCGTTGAAAGCGAGCAACTACTGTTGCTGCAGATTCGGTAATGAAGCAGATGGAGTGTAGATTCTGATGCGTTTTCGGGTTTGGAAATCTTGAACTGAACGAGATGAAGAACCAGCAGCGAATGTGTGTGCGCTGCTGGTAAGTCCGGACAACAGAAAATAAAAGGAGCATGGTGGTTTCATTTCAAAATTCTGGCTTGTGGTCGTGGGAACAGAGAAGTATATGGACACTCAAAAATCTGGTTCGTGCAACCCAGAAAATAGAGGACGAATGGAAAGAAGAACTTGTTGGTTTGTTTGGTAGAGCTGAGAACAAAGGAGATAGGAAGTTGATGGTGTGCTGTTGGTTTGGGCAAACAACAGAATGAGAAGAGCACATCTCTACGTGTGTTACTGGTGCGTTAATCAACTGACGAACGTCCTTGCGTTCGGCTGGTTGGGTGAATGAGAAGATGACAGAAAGAGACAGGAAACCAAAATCTTTTTTTTTTTTTTGGTTTGAGTGGTGTGTTGTTCGACAGAAGATGGTCGAAGCACGACCAGTTCTTTGGGTTCCATTTTGGTTTAGGTTCAGCAAAGAATGAAAGGAGGAACAACTGAAAACTCTGCTCATTTTCTGGTCGTGTTGGTCGTTGAAACAGGGACAAGGGTGACAAAACTGCTAGCTTTAAAATCCTTGTGAAATCGTGGGATTGAATGAAGTTGGTTGAGGTTTGAACATGAGTGAACAGTTGGACGGGGGGGTTCAATCGTTAAATGTGAATAAAAAAATTTCTGTTGTATAGTGGATACCTTGATTTAGTGAAGAGTAAAGAAGGAAGTGGACATTACTGAAATTGGGGGCAACAACGTCTATCTTGCCGCTGTCGTATTCACGCGAAGAAAGAAAGGGCAACAGTCGTTGTGTGAAGAAGACGACGCGAGGTAAAGCTTAAATTTAAATTTAAATTTAAGTCTTAAATTTTAGTTTGAGATTTATTTTAATGAATCTAAGATGAAAAAAAAAAAACAAAATGAAATTAAAAATTAAAAACCTTATTTGAATATTTAGTGGAAATATTATTTTGATGTTAGTGGATTTGGAGTGGACATTGGAACTTGGATATTGAGGTATATTAACGTATAGGAAATTGGAGTTTCGAATTAAAACTCTAAGCACTGGAATTAAACATAGGTCATTGAGAAGTCTTATTTTGTTCGTAATTAAATTAATTATGATATCGATAAAATTATTTAAACTTCAAAGATTAAGTTATTAGAAATTTAATTCTACGAATGAGTTTGTAAGCAAATTATTAAAATTGTAATTTTAAACTATGGAAATTTAGAAGACTTGGAAGTATCTTGATTAGAATATACAAAATACAAAAATTGAACAAAGATCCAAAATCTGTTGAAATTGATTTCGAGAATACGTAATTATTTTAGGAAGTAATTAAGTCTAAGAATAACTTGAATAAGATTTAATTTGAACTAGGAAATTAGTGAATCTCATTAACTGTTAAATTACAGATTATAGATTTGGAGTATCGAGGATTTTAAAGAAAAGCAAGGAGCCTTGAAGATCGGCGAAATCAGGTGGGCATAACTTCCTTAGTCATATGTATTATATGGATTTAAAATTCAAAGCATTTGTTTGAATAGTTTTAGGATTACTAGAATTTTGTTAGGAAATTAATTGAACTGGTTTGGCATGCTTAGATGATGGGAGATGATTTAATTTAAATTGTGCTTTGTTTATTTATGTCATACGTAAATAGGAAAACATGCATTTAGATTTCATTATTTACTCATGTGAATAACCTGCATTATTTGATCTATTTTCCATGATATGTGTGATGGTTGGCATGATTGGAATTGTTTGTAGAACTAAAATAAGATGATGGGTTATTAAAAATCCATGTACGAGTACGATTGACGAGCCCGAAGCGGATCGAGGTGGCATCTCCTATATGTCACTGCTTGAGATTGTCAAGCTATAAGGCGGATCGTAGGTATTCCCACCCGGGGTTATATGCGACAGCTCCAAGTTTTTGGAAGATGGTACGACGTTGCAATAAATACTCTTTCTTAGGCTGTGATGTGAATGTCGATTGATTTTAGATGGTTATTGGAACCTTCTGAGATTTGATTGGATCACAGGGAATACTGAGAGACATCTCAACCCTCTTCCGGTCTTAGATTTCGACTAAAATAAATAAATGTTTGAACGCCTAATATGTGAAAGTGTTTGTAATATTTTGGATTGGGTTGTGTAATGCATGTGATGTGTAAGATCGATCCATTGAGCTTTTGAGCTCACTCCCACTTTAATTTTTAGGTGCACGTGGACCTAGAGTACGTAATCTATGTCAGAAGACTTGTACTCTGATTGGACACCTCGTAGGAAGGTCGTCCGGGATAGGTGATTTGGAGGTCTTGTTTTATATATTTTACTGGTGTGTTTTAATGTATTTACATTGGTTTAACTTTGGTTGTTTTATCTTTTAATGGCTTTCCTTGTTTAACAATTTTGGGTTGAATGAATAGTTTTAAAGTATTATCCGCTGCATTTTGATGACTTGTATTAAGGAACCTAGGGAATGTTTCGAGAAAATTATTTTAACTCTTCTATTTTGTATGAGAAATTATCCAGACATTGACTCGAGAACTAATGATTATAAACTGTATTTTGAAGAAAAAGATTTTTGACAGAAGAAAATTTTAGTAGCATCTCAATTTTCAACGGGCGACGATCTACACGAGAGGTAATACGTGAACGGAGGTCCGGTCGAAAATTGGGGTGTTACAGATAATCCGATATTTACCGAGTATATTACTATTGTGATCCCGTATACTTGCAGTAATCCCAACAAGTTTTTGGTGTAGTTGCCAGTGTTAATAATCTTGAAACCAATTGAAATTGGTCAAAATTTTAATTAAGGATTTTAGTTTTATTTTATTCTTTATTTTTATTAGATTCAACTCATTTTTATAATTTAATAGTTTAATTCATTAGTTTTGTTTTTTTGTTTTTTTTTATAACAATTGATTATTTTAGGTTAAATTAGTTTAGTTAGTTTAGATTGTTATTATTATTATTTTTTTGTTTTGGTTAGTTTTAGGTTAGTTGTTTTGTTTTTTTTCTTTTGGTTAGTTATTATTAACTGTTATTAGTGAATTTTAGGTTAGTTAATCGTTATTTTGGATTAGTTTTAGGTTAGTTTTTTTTTTCTTTTTTTTAAGGTTATTTTTTTTTCCTTTTCTTTCTTTTTTCATCTTGTGTTTTATTACTCTATTATAGTTATTATTTCTATTAATTCGTTAATTATTTTTAGTTTAGTATTTTATTTTTGATTATTCTTATTTTATTTTTTTAATTTTTAATTTTGTTTTACTTTTATTTTTATCTTAGCTTTAATTATTTTATTTTTTAGGCATAAAATTAATTTAGTCAATTTTTGTAATTTATTTATAAACGGCATTAAAAAACATTATTTTTATTGTTTATTTGATTTCGTTAGTTAATTCAATTCAGTTTTATTTTATTTTTTATTATTACTATTATTCTTATTTAATTATTAGCGTTTATTTTTAATTGTTTTATTTTAATTATTCATTTAGTTTAGCTTAGTTTTTTTGTTTAGTTTTATTTTATTATTATTATTATTCATTAAGCATTTTTTTTAGTTTAGTTTATTTTATTTTTTTAGCATATTTCAATTTATTTAATTTTAATTTTAATTCTTATTTATTTATTTTTTAAAGGCATTTTATTAATTTTAGTTAGTTTAGTTTATTTTTATTTTTTTTAGCATTGTTTCAGTGTAATTTATTTATTTATTTTATTTATTATTATTATTTTTTTTGTTCTCTCTATATTTATTCTCTTTATTTTATTTTATTTTATTTATTTAATTCGTTGGTTCGCTATACTTGATTTGTTTTCTTTGCTTGTAGAGTTTCAGGTTGTTAATGAGTAGAGACTCAACAGAGTTGAGTGATCCAAACTGGTTGAAAATACTTCGACAATTTTAGCTGAATACTCAAAGCCATAGATTTGATATGACTGAGAGTAGTAAATCTGCAGTTGGTACTGATGGTGAAGTATCCCTCCGGGACTTTTTCAAGTTTGTGCTTAATAATAACTACTCCGGAATTGCCAGAACACCCATCAATGCTAATAACTTTGAGTTGAAGCCATCTTTGATTATAATGGTACAACAACAACAGTTTGGGGGTTTGGCTACTGAAGATCTGATGGCGCACTTGAACTCATTCATGGAAATTTGTGATAAAGTTAAGATGAATGGTGTAACTAAAGATCAGTTGAGATTGAGTCTTTTTCCCTTCTCCTTAAGGGATAAGGCAATGACATGGTTGCAGACTCTCCTACAAGGTAACATCACCACTTGGGAAGAGATGGAACAGAAATTCATGCAAAAGTATTTTACTCCTGCTAAGGTTCATCAACTTAGGGGTGAAATCAGTTCGTTCAAGCAGTCAGACTTTGCGTCCCTTTATGAAGCGTGGAAGATATTTAAGGATTTACTGTGAAGATTCCCACAACATGGCTATCTTCCTTGGCTACAAATTCAGATGTTCTACAGTGGTTTGACACCACCTACTAGAGCCTTGGTTGATTCAGCTGCTGGTGGTTCCTTGATGGGAAAGTCTACTACAGAGGCCACTCACCTCATTGAAGATATGGCAGCTAACGCATATGGATATGGCATAAAGAGAGAGGATCAGTGAAACGGGGTGGAGTACATGAAGTTGATGAGATTATAGCTTTGCAAGCCCAAATAGCTTCCATGACCCACCAGATGAATTCATTAACTGAGAAATTGGGCAACAAACAGTTTCAGGCTCCTTAGAACCAATCTATTTTGGCTATAGCAGAAGCACATAAGGCCTCTTTTAATGCAGAAGTTTCTATAAAGCAGTTAAATGCGGTGAACCGATTCAATAATTATCAAGGTCAACAGGGGTCCAATGCTCCTCAATATTATCATCCGGGGATCCGTCAACATGAAAACTTCTTTTATGCAAATAACAAAAACGTCCAGCAAGCTCCACCAGGTTATGTCCCTCAACAGAGTTTATTTGAAAAGAAACCATCTATGGAAGACAAACTGGATGAGATCATGAATATGCAAGCTCGTTTCCTTAAAGAATTAAGTGGAAGAATAAATCAGAATGAGAACAGAGTCTTAGGTTTGGAAATACAAATGGAAAACATGAATGCAACTGTGAAGAACCTTGAGACTGAAATGGGACAGATAGCCCAAGCATTCTCCAATCAGCAGCGAAGCTCCTTTCTTAGTGACACTCAGGTAAATCCTAAAGAAAGCTGCAATGCCATATCTACAAGAAGTGGGAGAGAAGTTCAGAGACCACCCATTCCATCTAGCCCTCCTATGCTAGTTGATGAGATTATATATTCTAAAGGGTCAGCTCGTTTTGAGTCAACTGATCCATCACCTAAGGATGATGAAAAGAAGAAGGTTAGACGTCTCGACATCACTATTCATGGCAACAAACACCTTGAGCCTCCTCCGTTACCATTCTCGTAGAGGTAGATCGTGAGACTGTGCGATTGATAGAGGAGTGTAGTGCTATAATACAAAGAAAGCTGCCTCAGAAGTTGAAAGATCCAGAAAGTTTTACTATTCCGTGCAGCATAGGCTCTAATATATTTGATAAAGCTCTTTGTGACTTGGGGGCTAGCATAAATCTCATGCCCCTTTCAGTATACTGCCAGTTGGGCCTATCAGAGATCAAGTGTAACACCCCGTAACCTCATGATCACGCCACGTTGCGAGTGGGTATAAAAAAATGATAATAATAATAATAATAATAATAAGTATAATCACAATAAACACATAGGAATGAAATCAAGTAAAGGGATTAAAATATATAAACTAATAAATTTATAATAAAGTTTTCATCAAATTAAAATGATTAAATGATTAAGTATAGATACTATTATTATTTCATATTGATGTTTATAATAAAGTTTAAACAAAAGAATGGGTTATATTAAGTTTTATTTTAAAACAAACAAAATAACTAACAAAACTTTAAGGAAAATTAAAGTGATTTTTAAATTTCAGATGAAAAAAAAGAAAATAAAAGCCAGAGAGTTCTGGTTTAGTTGAGCAGAGCATTGGCTTCTTCGAGACGTTTGGAAGTTGGTGGAGGAACCAAATTGAAACACGACGGAAAGAACTGGATATTGGGTTCGTAAACAAGAGGGCTGCTGCTAGTGCTTTGTATCGTGTGGGTGGAAGAAGAGGATGGCACGAAGAAGGAAGGCAGAGCAACGCTGCTCTGGTATAATCTGCTGTGCTCCAAGCTGCTGTTACAGTGGCTTTCGTGGCTACTTTGAAGAAGAGGAACCAAAATGGGCTAAGTAGAAGGATCAGAACGGAGGGGAAGCTGAGCGTAGTTGCTCTGTTGTTGCTGCCAGACAATGAAGTGGAGGAACGGCTGCTGGTGCCGTTCTCATTGCTGCATACTGCTGCTGCTACGAGCCATCGTTGCAGGACCATGGTGTGTTGCAGCTACTACTGCTACTACCACTGAACGAAGATGAAGAAGATGATAGCTGGACGAGAGTCGAACATAACAAGCAGAGGAAGGAAGAAAAGCAGTCTACGGCTGCTACTACTCTGGGTGGTCATTACAGAATTGTGAAGAATGGAGATGAAGATGAGTCGTGATTGCAAAACCGTGATATGCTGCTGTCGTTGCAGTTGGTGCTCTGCTGCTGTTACTGAATGAAGGAAGAAGAAAAAGCCGAAGAAGAATATGCTATGCAGCAGGAATGAAAGCAAAAGCTGCTGCTTTGGATGGAAACGAAACAGGGGACGATGGCTGGGAATGATGACTGAGCTAAAATGATGGATGAAGGAGAAGTGTAGCAGCTGGGTGCGTTGGGGACGCTTGCTAGTGGTGCGGAGAGAAGAAGAAGACAACTCAGGAAGGAAGAATGTAAGTATGCTGCTGCTGCTCCGGAGTGTGGTTGCACGAACAAAGCTTGGAAGTGAGGAAGGGGAGTTGCTGCGGATCGAAGAAAGGAAGACATGGTGGCTGCTGCTGCTGTTAGTCGAGGAAGAGAAACAAAGAACAGTCTGCTCTGTTGTGTGAGGAAGACGCTCAGTAGCTACTACTGCTTCGAGCTATTGGTGCAGCTGCCATGAAACACAAATAGAGGAAGAACAGAATCTGGAAAAAAAATTAATATGGTTGTCTGTGCGTCATTGAAGCTGTGGCAGCAGTGTGTTTTGGTGATTTGGTTGTTGCTGGTTGCTGCCCGGTCGTTGTCCGTAAGACAGAGGAAAGAGGAGGCACGACAATGAGGTTGGGTGTGCGTGTTGCTACTGCTGCCGTGTTCAACGGAGAGGAGAAGTGTGTGGTGTAGTTTCAGATTGGAGCAAACTATTAAAGGTTGTGCTTGGAATTGGGTACTGGCTGGTAGTGACGATGGGAAATGTGAAGAGCAATGTACAACCAAAGGGGCTTGGCTTAGTCGTGAAGCGTCATTCGCACCAAGAAGGTAACGCGAGGTAAAGTTTAAATTTAAATTTTAGTTTGAGATTTATTTTAATTAATTTAAGATGCAAAAACAAAATAAAATTAGGAATTAAAAACCTTATTGAATATTTAGTGGAAATATTATTTTGATGTAG
>JAJIYU010017852.1:0-11496 GCA_030144865.1 Tinospora cordifolia | reverse complement strand
GAGGTTGGTCATAGTTTTGTACTAGTCAAAATGGTTGAATATGTATTTTGGACAGACTATGTAAATGAAATGTTATCGTTTGAATTATTGCTTACTTTGGTTTTAATGATTTCAATCATTCTGATATCGTCTCATCACTTGAAGTTTGCAAAGATGGCTTAACAGCGGTTGGGCGAACTCGTCTTGGTGAGAGAGTTTTGTCAGGCCGCTGTGCCGGTCGGGCCGCCCTTGACTCAGGGAAGGGTTCCCGACAGTGGATGCGGAGCCGAGGCACAAGCCGGGCCCATGCCCATTTTGGGCTACGCCCAAGTGTAGGGCGCACGAGCCTTAGCCCGCACAGTTTTTCAGCCTAGTGCATGGGCCAGCCCACATGCCCAAATATCACAAACCCCTCGATTTTTTGGTTTTTTTTTTTTGGAATTTCTAGGTTTTCATGCGAGAAAACCAACAAAATAATATGGTTTTGGCCCCCAGATTTGTCCCTTCGGTAGCTCCGTCAGCTGGAGCTGTGAATGTAGGACACATGTGCTTCTTGCATGACAACTCACAAGCCACGTGGGTGACCATGCGACAAGCTTTTTGCCATGCAAGAAGTGGTGGAACAAGCAACAAAAACCCCATTTGAGCAAGATTTTCAGATTTTTCAGTTGCTACAACCCCATTCAAGAACTCATATTTCCTTCAATCCTCATTCGATTTTCCTGAAATTTAGCTTGTTTTAAAGCTCTTATCACCCTCTCAAAGAATCCCCAAGCCCTTGGTCAAGATGCACAACCACCAGAGAGGAAAACAAGCATGAACAGGTGTTGGTCGTCAAGGTTGCAACAAAAATTTCATTTCCAGTTCTTGCAACCCCTTTTCAACCATCCATATCTCCCTCAATCTATATCCATTTTTTGTGATTTAAGGTTCTTTAGAAAGCCCTTGCCACCCTCTATAACATCTCACAAGCAGTTGGTTGAATCCCAGAACCGTTTGAAGCTGAAACGACCAAGAGCAGTGTTGTTCAACATTGTTGGGAACCTAAAAAACAAAGGAACTTGAGTTGATCCAATCTTTGGAGTGTTGATTCCTAGGTTGTTAAGGGTTCGTTCTTGAGGTAAAACCACTTCTTTTCTTCCTTATTACGTGTATTTTAATCTCCAAGTGGTAAAAATTAGAATTTGAGATCCTAACTACATTTTGTAAGGGGACAAAGTTGACCTTTTGATCAACTATTTCAACAGTTTTAGTAGAAAACAGACTTTGGAACCAAATTGGAGGCAATGTTTGTAGTACTTAGAGGTGTTCGTTTGGATTGAGATCTGAAGCGTTTTGAACCTCATACTTGGGACTTCAAAAGGGTATAGATCTTAAATCATAAGCTTCTGTAGTTTGGGTTTTCTATGCTTGCAAATATGTCTTGTTAGTTAGATGTTCTGGGACTTAGAAAATTTTCTAGAGAATCCTTATGCATGCTATGTGTTGGGAGATGTATTTGAGAGTATTTATGATTTTATTTGCTTGTTGTTTTGGATAGAACTGAATTAATCAGAGTTCTAGGATCTAAACCCTTACAAAAATAGTAACAAACAGTCTCGGATTGATGTTAAAACAAGAGTAGATAAGCACCTGAAAACCATAAAAAATCTGAACCATTTGAACAATCTGTTGCATGACAGAAAAGTAGAAGACTAGTTGACTGACCAAATGTAGGTATTTTGAGCTAAAATTTGGTGAAGAGGTCACTGCACATGTCAATATTATCTGTGCTGAATTTCAAGCTATTCTGAATTTGGAAAGTAGGTCAACCAATTCACTACGTAACTGCCTATCACAGGGAATACGGGATTTCATAATCCTTGCTAATGCACTTAGAAACCTTAGTAAATGGTGTCCAAAAATTAAAAATTAAAATTTGGTGAAGGTTTAGGGAGTGTAGATGAAATCTACAAAGTTTTGCACAAATTTGACTTACAAATTGATCGCAGAAAATTGACAAATTCACTGCACAGATAGGGCAAATGCTTGAATTTGGGCTAAGTGTTGAAATTTGGGGACTTTTGCTTAATTGAGCCAATTTTGACCTAGCTTGACCCAATTGGACCCAAATTGACCAAAGATAACCAAAATTGGTCATCTTGACCAATTTTGACCAAGTTTGACTTGTTGACCAAGTTTGACCGATTGATCGGATTCGACTGAATCAGATTTGGGTTAGTCGAGACCAATTAGGGGTAATTGAATAGGGAATTAAGCCACATTCTATCAAAAATTGAAATTGAGTTTAAATAATGCAGACTCGAGTGAGCACTACGGGATGGGGCCAGTTGTCAACGGGAAATCGGTACAGGAGACCCAAAGTGAGTAAATTGATTGAGGTGTTTTCTATGACTTGTGTTCCTTGCATGAAACTTGTGTGAAATGACATAGTTTAAATGGTTTCATGAGATTGAGATATATTTGAACGAATTTTGAAAAGTGTAGATGTACACAGGTAATGAGGCCATAGGCTCGAGGGCCGAGCGTAGGGGTCAAGGTACATGATATGATTGGGATTAGACTCGAGGGCCGAGCATTAGGGTTAGGGCGCATGATCAGTGCGCCTAGCCTCAGAACCCGCTCGAGTCACAGCACTTGAGGGTCGAGTGTTGGAGTTAGGGTATTCGATAGGTATGCATAGCCCATGACCCGCTCGAGTGGCCAGTGCTCCTGACTTAGAACCCACTCGAGCAATGACCATAGGTTGGGTTTTTTGATTTAACCCTAGTTTAGATACAGTTTTTAACTGGCATGAATTTGAGATGTTTTCTGAAACTATTGTACTGTTTATAATTGTTTTCATATTATGTCATGCATTCGAATATTATATCCATTTTACTGCTCATGCATACATGCACTATTTTGGAATGTTAGTTATGGTTGACATGCTGGTCTTACTACTCATTGAGCAACATTGACTTAGGCTCACTACTCTATTAATATTTCAGGTTCTTTGGTGGCTAATAAAGGGAAGGGCATAATGATCACCTAGCTCCCTGACGTTTTCTATTCCTTTTCTAGTATTTTATTTAGAGGTTGGTCATTCCTTGTGTATGTATAAATGGTCAATTATGTATTCTGGACGAGACAGACATGTAATATAATGTTCACTCTTCGTATATTGTTTACTTTCGCTTTGAACCTTTCAATTATTCTGATATCGTTTGTTGTATGAGATTGGAAAAAGGTTTAACAATGGTTGGGCGACCTTGACATGCTGAGTGAGTTCGTCGGGCCACTGTGCTGGTCAGGCTGCCCTTTGGCCTAGGGAAGGAGTTCCAACATATATATATATATATATATATATATATATATATATAAAACGTGTAAACATATCAATGAATAATATACAGATATATGTAAATAACATAAACAATATACATGTTTATATCTGTGGTTGTTATATATTAATTTGCTTGTTAGTTGTTATATAGTGATACATAAGTATATAAAACTACAGAAATATATATAAATAGGTATTAAGGAGCCTTGAGAGATGGTTTTAATGATTAGTGTCATAACTTATAGAAATAAGAATTAGATTAATTGAAATAAGGATTAAAGAGGAATATATGAGATGTTACTATCTTAGAATCTTAAGTGATATAGTTTAAAAACCAAAAATCGTTTGTTTTCATTCTAAATTTAGTTTAAAGCATTCAAACTTTGATTCTGAGCCTTAATAAAATTGATACTTAAATTAAATTGGGATTTGAGATTATTAACTATAAATCGTTCCTTGAGGACGATATCAGTATCTTACCTTATATTACTATTATGATCCTATACACTTCCAGTGTTTCCAACAATAACTATGATGCGATATTGGATATTGATTGGTTGACACAATACTAGTCTCAGATAGACTAACTAAGACAAAGAGTACAATGACTTTACCATTTGGTGAGTTGGTGAAGATCTATGGTGAAATGCTGAGATTGCACAGTATCCTAATGGCGGCAATGTAATACAATACGAGCCAAAGGGAAGATTTCTGTAAGCTGATGGATGAGGATATGTTAGAAACTTATTCCGGGATACAAGACATTATGGTAGTGAGAGATTGTGTGGATGTATTTCCAGATGACTTGCCAAGACTGCCACCATGAAGGTAAGTAGAGTTCAAAATCGAGATTATGAAGACGAAGTTAAATGAGCTTCAGGAAAAAGGATTCATTTGTCCAAGTAAATCACCTTAAGGAGCTCTGGTACTATTTGTGAAGAAGAAAGACGAATCTATAAGGTTGTGTGTTGACTACAAGAAATTGAACAATGTTATAGTAAAGAATAGGTTAGTTTATTGCCTAGAATTGATGACCTGTTTGATCTGTTATGGTGAGTCACATATTTCTCTAAGATTGATCTAAGGTTAGGTTATCATTAGTTGTATATTCGAGAGTCAGACATCTCAAAGACAACATTTAGAACCAGATATGGTCATTTTGAATTTACTGTAATGCCTTTTGGTCAGACTAATGCTCCAACAGCTTTATGGATTAGATGAACAAGGTTTTCAGACGTTACTTAGATAAGTTCATAGCGGTTTTAATAAATGACATACTAATTTACTAAAAACTAGAGGAAGAACATGCAAGACACTTGGAAATTGTTTTGGGACTCTTAGAAATCACCAGTTGCATGCCGGATTTAGAAAATGTGAATTTTGGATGAAGATGGTAAAATTTCTTAGCCATATAGTATCTGCAGAAGGCATATCTATTGATTCGAAAAAGATGGAAGTCATTATGAACTAGAAACAACCTAAGACAGTTACTGAGATTCGATGTTTGTTGGGTTTAGCTAGATATTATAAACGATTCATCCAAGACTTGTCCAAGTTAGCAGCCCTATGACAAAGTTAACTCGGAAGGGAGTCAAGTTTATTTGGGATGATAAATGTGAGTAAGCTTTCCAAGAGTTGAAAAAGAGACTCACTTCAATTTCAATACTTATTACCCCAACTCATGAGGTTTATTCTACCTTCTATACCAATGCGTTGGGGAATGGTCTAGGTGTAGTACTGATGCAAGATAGTAAGGTTGTCACTTATGCCTCACGACAACTAAAGATACATGAACAGAACTATCCAACTTATGACTTGGAGCTAGTACCTGTGATTTTTTCCTTGGAGATTTGGAGAGATTATCTATATGAAGAGGGACTTGATTTGTACTTGGACCATAAAAGTCTAAAGTACATATACACCCAAAATGAGTTGAACCTCAGACAGAGAATATGGATGGAAATTTTGAAAGATTATGATTTTCAACTTTACTTTCACCCAGGAAAGACGAATATTATAGTGGATGTCTTGAGCAAAAAATATAGTAGAACTAAAGAAGAAAAAGGTCAAGTGTATCAGTTGATAGAAAGCTATAATTTGGGTATTAGAACATATGAAGACAAAGTAGTGGCATTCACCGTGGTGGGCCAGTCAGATCTATTCCAACAGATCAACCAAGAGTGAAAATAAGACCGGTAGATCTTAGATCTTATTGAAGGTATTAAACAAGATAGACACAACGATTTAAAAATTGACACAGATGGTATACTGATATTGGGTAACAAAGTTTGTACACCTGAGAGTGGGAAGAATAAACAAATGATACTAAATGAAGCACACCATATGAGATATACTATGTAGCCTAAAGGTAATAGGAGGTACCAGAATCTCCGCAAGACTTATTGCAAGAAAGGGATGAAGAAAGTCATAGCTACATATGTCTCTAAATGTCTAACTCGTCACCAAGTGAAAGCCGAACACAGGAGACCCACATGTTTGTTCCAACCTCTTCTTATATCAGAGTGAAAATAGGACAACATCGTTATGGATTTTGTTAGCGGGTTGCTTAAGAATCAAAAAGGGGAAGATACTGTATGGGTCATAATGGATCTTCTCACTAAGGTAGCTTATTTTCTACCAATTCGATCCACAAATTTGGTTAGTAACATGGGGGAGCTTTATATTAAAGAGATTGTGAGACTATATGGAGACCCAAGACTTTAGTATCAGACCGATATGCAAAGTTCACATCTCAATTCTAGCAAAGTTTACGAAAACAGTTGGGTACCACACTGACGATGTGCACAGCAGTTCATTCACAAACAGATGGACAGTCAAAAAGAGTAATTTGTATCTTGAAAGAATTGTTGAGAGCTTGTGTTCTTGATTTCAAGGACAATTAGAGCAAGCACTTACATTCAACCAAATTCTCCTACAATAATAACTATCAAGCAAGTATCCAAATGACACCAAATGAAGCTTTGTATGGTAGACCTTGTAGATCACCATCATGTTGGGCAAATTTGGAAGATCGAGTCCTTACAAGACCAAACTTGGTTGAAGAGATGAACAATCAAGTCAAATTAATTAAGAAAAGATTAGTGACAACTCAGAGTAGGCAAAAGAGCTACGATGAGAAACAGATGAGACCCCTAGAATTCCAAGAGGGTGATAGAGTATTTCTAAGGGTTTGTCCTCAGAAGGGTATTAGAAGATTTAGACACAAGGGTAAGTTGTCACCAAGAATTATTAGGTTGTTCGAGATCACAAGATGGATAAGAGAACATGCATACGACCATGATATACCTAACTAGATGTCCTTGATACATAATGCCTTCGACATATCAATGTTGCAAAAGTATGAGCTTCTCCTCTATCATGTCATTCACTGGGAGGAGATATGGGAACAAGATGACGCTACATACAAGGAGTCTATGGTCAGTATACTTGATTATAAGGTACAAAGCTTAAGGACAAAAGACATTTTACTAGTTAAAGTTTGTTGGAGGTATCACGGTGTTGAGAAGAGTTATCACTTTGTCATCACTTTTTTTTTAAATAACTCTTCTAACCACTAAATTAGATTTTTTTTATTTTTATTTTTATTTTTGTTTTTAAACTATTACAATCTAGCCCCTTAATTGAAGTTTTATCCTAGAAATTTGAAATAGTTTGCCTAAATCAATCACCGTTCACAACAATGTCGATCAGGTGTTCCTAGTGAATAGCTTGGGATACTTGGTTTGTTTTTTACTTTCCAATTCCCAAGTTATTTTCTCAACGTAGTGATACCTCCAACAAACTTTAACTAGTAAAATGTCTTTTGTCCTTAAGCTTTGTACCTTGTGATCAAGTATACTGACTATAGACTCCTTGTATGTAGCGTCATCTTGTTCCCATATCTCCTCCCAGTGAATGATATGATAGAGGAGAAGCTCATACTTTCGAAACATCGATATGTGGAAGGCATTATGTATCAAGGACATCTAGTTAGGTATATCAAGGTCGTATGCATGTTCTCCTATCCATCTTGTAATCTCGAACAACCTAATAATTCTTGGTGACAGCTTCCCCTTGTGTCTAAATGTTCTAATACCCTTCTGAGAACAAACCCTCAGAAATACTCTATCACCCTCTTGGAATTCTAAGGGTCTCATCTGTTTCTCATCATAGCTCTTTTGTTTACTTTGAGCTGTCGCTAATCTTTTCTGGATTAATTTGACTTGATTGTTCATCTCTTCAACCAAGTTTGGTCTTGTAAGCACTTGATCTTCCAAATTTTCCCAACATGATGGTGATCTACAAGGTCTACCATACAAAGCTTCATTAGGTGTCATTTGGATACTTGCTTGATAGCTATTATTGTAGGAGAATTTGGTTGAATGTAAGTGCTTGCTCTAATAGAACTTGAAATCAAGAACACAAGCTCTCAACAGTTCTTCCAATATACGAATTACTCTTTTTGATTGTCCATCTATCTGTGAGTGAAATGTTGTGCACATCGTCAATCTGATACCCAACTGTTTTCGTAAACTTTGCTAGAATTGAGATGTGAACCTTGCATATCGGTCTGATACTGTAGTCTTGGGTCTCCATATAATCTCACAATCTCCTTGACATAAAGTTTCCCCTTGTTACTAACCAAATTTGTGGATCTAATTGGTAGAAAATAAGCTACCTTAGTGAGAAGATTCATTATGACCCATATAGTGTCTTCCCCTTTTTCAATCTTAAGCAACCCGCTAACAAAATCCATCGCGATGTTTTCCTATTTTCACTCTGGTATGAGAAGAGGGTGGAGCAAACATGTTGGTCTCTTGTGTTCAGCTTTCACTTGGTGACAAGTTAGAGATTTAGAGACAATGCAGCTATGTCTTTCGTCATCCCTTTCTTGCAATAAGTCTTGCGGAGATTCTGGTACATCTTGTCACCTCTAGGCTACATAATATATTTCATATGGTGTGCTTCATCTAGTATCATCTGTTTATTCTTCCCACTCTCAGGTATACAAACTTTGTTACCTAATCTCAGTATACCATCTTTGTCAATTTTTAAACCGTTGTGTCTATCTTGTTTAATACCTTCAATAAGAACTAAGATCCTTCGGTCCTATTTTCACTCTTCCTTGATCTGTTGGAATAGATCTGACTGCCCACCACGGTGAATGACACTACTTTGTCTTCATATTTTCTAACACCCAAATTATAACTTTCTATCAACTGATACACTTGACCTTTTACTTCTTCAGTTCTACTATATTTTTTGTTCAAGGCATCCACTATAATATTCGTCTTTCCTGGGTGAAAGTAAAGTTGAAAATCATAATCTTTCAAAATTTCCATCCATATTCTCTGTCTGAGGTTCAACTCATTTTGGGTGTATATGTACTTTTGACTTTTATGGTCCAAGTACAAATCAAATCCCTCTTCATATAGATAATGTCTCCAAATCTTCAAGGAAAAAACCACAGCTACTAGCTCCAAGTCATAAGTTGGATAGTTCTGTTCATGTATCTTTAGTTGTCGTGAGGCATAAGCAACAACCTTATTATCTTGCATTAGTACTACACCTAGACCATTCCCCATGCATCGATGTAGAGGGTAGAACCAACCTCACGAATTGAGGTAATAAGTATTAGAGTTGAAGTGAGCCTCTTTTTCAATTCTTGGAAAGCTTACGTACTCACATTTATCATCCCAAATAAACTTGACTCCCTTCCGAGTTAACTTTGTCATAGGGTTGTTGACTTGGAGAAGTCTTGGATGAATCGCTTATAATATCTAGCTAAACCCAACAAACTTTGAATCTCAATAATTGTCTTAGGTTGTTTCTAGTTCATAATGACTTCCATCTTTTTTTTGAATCAATAGATATGAATTTTGCAAATACTACATGGCCAAGAAATTTTACCATCTTCATCCAAAATTCACATTTGCTAAATTTGGCATGCAATTGGTGATTTCTAAGAGTCCCAAAACAATTTCCAAGTGTCTTGCATGTTCTTCCTCTAGTTTTTAGTAAATCAGTATGTCATCTATGAAAACCGCTGCGAACTTATCTAAGTAAGGTCTGAAAACCCTATTCATCTCATCAATAAAGCTGTTGGAGCATTAATTCGACCAAAAACATTACAGTGAACTCAAAATGACCATATCTGGGTCTAAATGTTGTCTTTGAGATGTCCTACTCTCTAATATGCAACTGATGATATCCTAACCTTAGATCAATCTTAGAGAAATATGTGGCTCACCATAACAGATCAAACATGTCATCAATTCTAGGCAATAGACACACCTATTCTTTACTATAACTTTGTTTAATTTCTTGTAGTTAACACACAACCTTATAGATTCGTCTTTCTTCTTCATAAATAGTACCAGAGCTCCTTAAGGTGATTCACTTGGATGAATGAACCCTTTCTTCTGAAGCTCATTTAAACATGTCTTCATAATCTTGATTTTGAACTCTACTTACCTTTGTGGTGGCAGTCCTGGTAAGTCATCTAGAAATACATCCACACAATCTCTCACTACCATAACGTCTTGTATCCCTGAATAAGTTTCTGACATATCCTCATCCATCACCTTCTAGAAATCTTCCTTTGGCTCGTATTGTATTACATTGTCGCTACTATGATACTATGCAATCTCTACATTTCACCATAGATCTTCACCAACTCACCAAATGGTAAAGTCATTGTACTCTTTGTCTTAGTTAGTCTATCTGAGACTGGTATTGTGTCAACCAATCAATATCCAATATCACATCATAGTCATTGTTGGGAACACTGCAAGTGTACGGGATCATAATAGTAACAAGGTAAGATACTAATATCGTCCTCAAGGAATGGTTTATAGTTAATAATCTCAAATCCCAATTTAATTTAAGTATCAATTTTATTAAGGCTTAAAATCAAAGTTTGAATGCTTTAAAGTAAATTTAGATTGAAAACAAATGATTTTTGGTTTTTAAACTATATCACTTAAGATTCTAAGATAGTAAAATCTCATATATTCCTCTTTAATCCTTATTTCAATTAATCTAATTCTTATTTCTATAAGTTATGGCACTAATCATTAAAACCCTCTCTCGAGTCTCCTTAATACCTATTAGTCTATTTTTAATACCCCCACTCGAGGCGTACAGTTAACAAACTAATGCAATAAATACAATAATCACATGCAACCTCTTATAGAATCAATAATCTTTCGGTCAAATTGATTGTTCTAGGTTTATACTTTGATTATCCAATTGTTAAACCTCTCTCTTAAATTAGTTTAACAATTAGAAATCAATTTATTTGTGGCCAATAAATAAAAAGCGATAATCTAACAAAGTATAAAACAATACCTCGGAATAGATTAATCAAAATAAAAATCAAAGTGTCGGGACCCCTTCCCTAGGCCGAAGGGCGACCCGATCGGCACAATAGCCCAAGGAACTCCCTCGCCATGTCAAGTTCGCCCAACCACCGTTAAGCCTATCCAATCCTAACGGCAAACGATATCAGAATGATTGAAAGACTCAAAGCGAAAGTAAACAAACATATGAAGAGTGGTCATTATATTACATATTTGCCTTGTCCAAAATACAAAGTTGACCACGTATATATATGTAACACCCCGCCTCCCAAGTCCCATCTTCCACGTCATCTGACGGTTCAATTCTATTTGATCAAAAATCTTGGGATACCCGAGAGACAGGCCCGTGCTACATTTTCTTCTTCTTAGACCCAAATGCATTAGGGTTTCTGTGCACATTAGTCTATGTACAAAAATAACAACATAGTAAAGAAGATCCTTTATGTGTTTATTTAACAATTTTGAGTAAAACATTTCATTACAGCAAAAAGTAAATTTAAAGCCAAAAATATATGAGTTCACTTGGGCCTATTTGCCCTACATTAAATTAAATAAAAACTTTCTAAGGAACAATCTCCACTCAGGCTGATCAATTTCCTATTGGGAGAAATAAGGGGGTGACCTACACAGCCCAGTGAATCATTCCATCTATTTAATCCATTATTCCAACCAGATAATGCAAGAAGATCAAACACTTCCAGAGATTAATTCGATTCATCTAACATATTAATTCAGTCGTAATTTAGACCGAACGAGAATACTCTCTGTGCTCCAGATCTGGGGAGAGATCAATTCTGAAACTCAAACCCCTTTCCAGCGGGTTCATTTTTG
>JAJIYU010017851.1:0-11495 GCA_030144865.1 Tinospora cordifolia | reverse complement strand
GTTTAAATCCATTATGCAGTCGTGCACCTTCATTCAAAAACAGTTAAATAATGAAAAACATTCTTCGAGGTTTGCAAGCTCTCCGAGGCGACTAAAAATTACTCGAGCGAGTTGCAGACAGTTAGGTGCATCGTGTCGACTTCGATTAGGTCTTATTGTCGTTGCCATCATCGTAATGACCCACCAGGACTTATTGTCGTTGCCTTATTGTGACGGCCCGATTAGGTCTTATTGTCGTTGCCATCATCGTAAGCCCACAGAACCCCCTCAACAGGCACTCTGTGCTAGGTGGTCACCTCTCGGGGTCGTATGAGAGACCGACACAATTCACCCTAACCCTGTACTCTCAGACCTCGAGACTTGGTGCACTTTCATTTAAAACCCATTTAAAATAATGCAAATTCATCACAATTTGTAATCTCATTTTCATAATGCATAGAATAACAAGCTCTAAGAAATGAGTTAGAAAACACTACTCACAGGGATGCTCCGCTCCCGGCGTTCGTTTCGAAACCGGTCGCGTCCCGCTAGCACTGGGTCCTACGAAACCGATGCAACTATGTAACATTAATATGGGACTTGGCTCACTCTAATTCTACATCATTGGTTAATCAATTACTTGACCTAGTCAAGAATAATTCACATATGTTTGTTCACCTTGCCTTAGTTACTAAGTCCATTTGATTGACCTCGGTCAATCTTGGTCAACCCTAGTCAACTTATCATTTCCTGGCCTAGCTGGTCAACAGAGTCATACAGGGTCAATTCTAGTCTTTATGGGGTCAATTGGGCCAAAAAGGGTCAATATTCTCAATTCCCATTGCTTAGGCACAAACCTTAGCCTATGACCCTATCTGCGCAACCATTTTCCCGATTTTTTTGCGGGCAATTCGTTCATTATATTTGCGCTAAACTTTGCAAAATTGTTCTAGACTTCCTAAAGTATTCCATAATTTTAAATCACAATTCTTGGACCTCATTTACTATGGTTTCTAAGTATGATAACAGAAACTGCACAGATCCCGTATCCCCTATGACAGGCAGTGCCTGTTTGCCTTAGTTGACCTAGCTACACACATTAGAATGTCCTGAAATTTTGTAAAAAACTTCTAGACATATCTAAGGGTCTCTCCACCAAATTTCAGCTCAATCTATCATGGTTTGGTCAGTCAGTTTTATCTCAGAAATTTTGGCCAGATTGCAGGAAATTTCTGGGTTCAAGGATTCTACTGTCTTCTAGTGTCCTTTTCCCTCATTAAATCACCATTCTATGGGTTGTTTCTTGTGTCTACTTACAGTTTACAGGTCATAACACGTCCACTAATCACAACCACTTCGAATCAGTAGCATGCAACATCAAAAACATGTCTATCATTCCCTCAATATTCTGCTATATTCTAAAGAACACAAGGAATTTGCTCTAGCACCCTACAATCATGGCATATTTGCATGTATAACAAAACACATCCACAAGAGTTCAAGGTCAAGTCTTTATACCTTTCTGGAATCTCTACTATAGGGTCTACAATGCCTCTAGTTCCAGCCCGAAAGGGTGCCTTGAAGTGTCCCAAATATAGCTCTTATTCTGGTCTTAACCTCTTTCTGTCGGCACTGTTGCAACAGTAAGTCACACAGTTAATACCAGAGACTTATAATACGTATTAAACGTTCTAACATCCAGTTTCTACCACTTGGACACTTGAATACACTTCACGAGAGGTAAAGTGAAGGGTTTCACCTGAGGGGCGAGTCTGGATTGGTCCTAGTATGAGCCTTCCCAAGGTTGCTCCAACTATCTCTGTTACACAGTTGCAACAATGAGTAAGCAACCAACTTCAAGGGTCCTAAAATCATGCATAAGGCCCTATTTTTCATTCTTTAACTCTTGGAAATCAAAGTACATACGAAAATGAGGGGAGTGAACCATTTTACCTTCAGAAAGGAACTGGAAATGGCCAAGGTCCAAGGCTCCAAAGATGGTTCCAGCACACACTTCCTGGTTTTCTGGGTTTAAACAGTGTGGACGACCCTCTTCTTGATGATTTCTACTTCAGACGGCTCCGAGACTGGGCAAACTACTTGTGAGACCTTGTAGGTGGTGGTCCAAGCTTCAAATCAAGCTATAGTTTGCAAGATTTGGTTGAGAATTGAAGAAGATCTTAGCTGGGAAAGTTTGCTACAAAATCTGAAATTTCTGGGTTTGAGCTCAAAGAATGTCTTTTTGTTGCATGGGGGTGCTTGCTTGGCAAAGGTGTGGATGACATGTGGCTTCTAGGTGGCACTTAACATCACATGCTGGATGCCCAGTTGGCAGCCTGGATTGGCCACAATGGAGGCCATGAAGTGATGGCCAAAACCATGGATCATAAACCATGTGTTCCCATGGTTTTTGTGCTGGAAAAATGCCAAAAATCTCCAAAATTCGCTGAAATTCGCCTTAAAATATCACATTCTCGCGCACAAATGGCACACAAAGGGGTTGGACCCTTGTTCATGGGGGTGTGGGCCGGCCCACGCACCTGGCCCGAACGCTAGGCGCCCGCCCGTGTGGGCTGGGCCCTCGGCCCTTTTGGGCCTGGGCCGGCCCAGGCCGAGCACTTGGGTCAACCCAGGTCCCCGTATAACATTTTTTTTTAATTTTCTGTTTTCCCCTTTTCTTATTTACATATATATATATACCAATATAGATGTATTATAGACCAAAATTTTACATTTTTTTAAATTATTAAAAATTGTCTAATTCATCATTTTCCATCAAAATGTCAATATTATACACCATTTCATCATTAAATTAATTCTTTTCTCCAAAAATTGTATAATTTCTCCAAAAATCATATTTTTCTCCCAAAAATTTCATTTACCATTCTAAAAATTCGATAATTGCTCCAAAAATTCATAAATTAGTCCTATAATTTATTTTCCTCAAGAAAACATATTTTCGTAATATTTTCATGTGTTTTCTCCTTAAAATTGTATTTTCTCGAATTATTTTTATTTTCTTTAATAATTAATCCGAAATTGAGAAAGAATTGGAAAAAATATTGTATTTTCTCATTAAAATTCCAGAAAATACATGGAGTACATAAATGTCAGATCCGTCAATCCGATGTCAAAAATGTGGGTCGTTACAATGCGGCTTCGATCTGATCCGTCGGATGATCCTCGATCACAGTGTGCGCATCTGATTTCGCAATCAACGAACTCGTTTCTGGCCGCACAATCGTCCTCGAGTTACGTACTTGGATCTCTGGCTGTTCTTTCGTGATGATCCAGTGCTCTCGTATGGATATGCGGTTATGATCTTGGCCGTCGGATCATGATTTAGATTCCAGATCTACGGTTCACAATATTTTGAGTTTATTTTTTATTTTTCAACCGAATTTCTTGATTTCTTTTCGAATTTTTTTTTCAAATCTCAATCCCAATTGACTTTCTAATCCTGTTTTCATAAAAAAATTGCGCATATCCTTGTATTTTTGGTTATGATATCTCATATTATGCATTATATTCATATATTTTCTTCCAAAAATCTACTAACTTGATTTTTATTCCTCATTTGGGTACTATAACGTGCCAAAATTCTCATTCGTCAATTCTGTATAACTTTCTAAATGAAATTCAAATTTCATATAAACTTTTTGAGATGTTACAGAACATGCATTCGATTTCAATAACATGCACTCTTTTAAAACATGAGTCATCTCCCTCCTTCCAGATAACAAAGCGAATATGCTCCTTACCGCGCAAATGAGGAGTGCACTAGACCTCTAGTTATCCAATTATCTACTCATTTCTATCTCATTCATCTCATGCCAGGAATGCACCAACTAAGATTACCATAACGGTCAATCCTGTGAGTCTGTTCCCAGAGACGATGACCAATAGAAATGTTGTCATGTCAATAACCTACTTAGGTACGTCATTGACATGCTACAATGCATCAAAATCATTTCATGGAATTCAAATACATATGAAATGCAATATACATCATTCTATTTAATAAAAAGCAATAGTTTAATTTAATACCAATATCAGATATAATATCACAAGTAAAGATTACTCACAAATGATTATCCAACCAGTTCTTAATATCCAATAACAATCTAGTTCCATAGCAACAATCAAATCTTGTCCTCACAAATCATTTTACATGCATCAAATCAAATTCAACTCATTGGAATTTATTTTATAAATCATTTTTCACATATTTACTGCTCCTATTTGACCCAAGATATTCATTTAACTCCACCTATTGGTGCGCATTAACTCGAATATACTTAATAATCGTTGATATTACTTTTCTGCTCATATAAAATAATTTTATAGCAGAAAATATCAAATATTAGCTTTTTTAATTATATTTTTATTAGAATTTTCATTTTCAATAAATAACCACATGGGTCAATCGCACACCAAAATTTCAATTGATATCCAAAATTTATGAATTTGGTCGATGGGTACGTATTTTCATTCTCTACACTCCTATAGGTTTCAATCAAGGTTTTATTGGGGTTTAACACCATAAAAAACCCATTCAAAGGTTATAAAACTTTGGGTATTTATTTTAGAATATACAAGATAAACAAATGGAAACTAACTATATATTTCAGATCTATTTATTACCGGGAGTATTTTTGTATAACTTTTACTAAGTTTTACTCACTGTGGAAAAATATTCAATTTTTGGGTTTAAGTATAAAACACTATCCACAGTAAAATTTACACCCATAGGATTGTAGTACAAGACTTAATTAGCATTTTAGCAACTAGAATCAAAGAAAACCACTTACCTATGCATCAAATCTGGCGAAAAATCGAATTTCCCCTCTTTCTGTTTCCTTTTCGTTTGTTGTCTGTGCGTTTTCTAAAGTTGAGAACCAAATAAAAAAAAGGATAACGATTAAAAACAAAACAAAGCCGTGATTTTTATATATAACCGAAAATAATTCCAATTTTACCATAGTTTAAAAAATTAATTCCTTAAATACTAACCTTATATGACTTATTTTCAATTTTACCTTTATTTTAATTTCATAAATACCTACCTTATATAAATTAATTTCATAACCCTATACCTTATATAAATTAATTTCATAACTATATACCTTATATAAATTATTCTCATTTTTATACTTATAAATTTTTTTTATTTTTGATATTTTTGCCCCAATTCTCCATTTTTTTTGAAATCAGTTAAAAAGACTCTCATAAGTAACTTTTTGGTTTTTTTATTTTTTTCCAACTTAAAGCAACATGATTTATTTTATTTTTTAATAAAGATTGTAATAAACATTTAAATCATGATTCCGGACATTTTTATCTTTATTTAGTATTTTTAAAAATTTATTTATTTCTTCTTCGCAAACCTCGTATATATATTAAACCTTATTTATACATATATGTACGTGTACAAAACATTCTTATACACTCGTACGTCATGTCAACGTACGAATGTATATACATATATATACACTCGTATGTTGTAACGACTCGAATTTCTTTTATAACACATTGATATGACGTATATATTAAACCTTATTGATACATATATGTACATGTACAAGACATTCTTATACACTTATACGTCATGTCAACGTGTTATAAAAGAAATTCGAGTCGTTACAACACACATATATATATATATATATATATATATATATATATATATATATATATGTATGTATGTATGTATGTATGTATATACATATATAGAGATATACATATATGTATGTTGAGGCTTAACAGTGTCTTGGCAAGCTCGGCTTGCTTTGCGGGCGAGTTTGTTACGACACTGTGCCAGTTGGTTCGTCCTTCGTCCTAGGAAAGGGGTTTCGACAGACCAAAAATCTCCAAATACCAAATACGCTACTCATCAAACATCTAATCATAATATCCAACAAAACACACGATAATTTCTCAAATGAACAAGATGAAATAAAATTGAGAGAAACAATGAAATCATGCCAATAATAATGAATGAAAATCGGTGTACCAATGTTTGCCTTAAAATCAAAGTTGCAAAATCCCCTTTCGTTCAATATTCGTCTCCAACTCCCTTAATTAGCCAAGTAGAAGCTCATTTTCATATTTTTCACACCTCATCGTGCTTAAGTATGTCTGCACAAGCGAGTGTTCCTTGCACAAGTTAAGCTCATGTCTTCGCGGCCATTTCTTCCCTCTTCAACCACGATCTCTTTTCTTTTGGTTATCTTCCCTACGTTTCTTTTTTTGTTTTTTGTTATCTTCCCTTTTCTCATCTTTCTTTTTTTTTTTTCCTTTACAACTAATGTCCTAACTCTCTCTCTCTCTTTCTCTTATGACAACATGATTTTGTAATAAATTTATTGTGTCACTATTATTTTACCAACAAAAATGGATTTGTCACAAATAATTTTGTTATTTATCTATATTAACAATGACTAATTTAATTTTATTGGTATATAATTTTTTAGCGACAAAAAAAATTTATTACTAAAAATTTTGTTGCTAAAAATGTAATTGTTTGTAGTGCTTGCCAATTTTGCACCTACACTTATAAATACCCATGTAATTATAAGAAAGAGGACATATCAATTGTTTTACAAAAATTTTTCAACAGTATTAAGAGGATTTTCTTGAATTTTTTCCTCATTTTAATTTTTTGCTTTTTTTTGGGCATCGAATTATTATTTTACTTTTTTGTTGATCGAATTAAGAGTAGTTTTACATTAATTCGTTTTTGATAAAAAAGATTTTTACATATTTTTTTATTTTTTATTCTTGTTATTTATTTTCTTCAATATTATTATCTTTTCCATCCTGCACCACCAATAAACAACTTGGTTCTACTTTTTTAATTAAAAAAAATTTTAATCTGTTAATTGTTTTCTATTATATTAATAGTAGGTTATTTTACTACCTTGAAAATGTCTATTATTTATTAAACAATTTGTTCCATTATAGAACTACATATTTATCATTTATTGGTTTAATATATAAAATTAAGATTTATTTATTTTTATATTTTGCAGGAGACTCAAAATAGATAGGGACGGAACAGTGTTCTAGTCCAATTCTGTCACTACAACAATAATATAATAAAATAATAATATAATTTGTATACACACGCAGTTGGCGCTCCCGCCAAAACTAGAATTTGTATACAACTCTAACGGCTTTTTTCCGAAGGGAATTAGGAAACTTCTTTAAAAACTTTCTATTTCTATCTCGAACGAAACCAAAAATTATCCTATAAAACCCATTCCTTGCGTATTTCTTTCACTCTATCCCATTAATCTAAAGTTCTCTGTTCTCTCTCCTCTCCACTCCTCTGCTCGCCCCTGCTTTTCTCTTCTCTTCTCAATGGAGCCCAACAACGAGAAGAACGATCGGAAGCTTCTTCAATCCGTAATACCCACTTCAACTTCAAACCTCGACCATGGCTCTCTCAATCCCTTCATCGAAATTGTTCCTCCATGGTCGTATCAAGACCAGTTCTCTCGTCTTAGTATCTCGTCACAGGCCTCGTCTACTGCGGGCACCAGCACCACCACTGCCGCCGCCCCGGCCACGGAGCCTAGTGTGGGTTTCTATCTTGACTCCTTGCTTCCGCGGGAGCTTACTACGAAATTGCTTTCTGAAGAGGGCAGCAACAGCGTCCAAACAAGATCTACCAAGAGTCCTACGGCAGCACTAATGTGTAGAGTGACACAACTGGAATCACAGGTCAAGCTTCGCAACGAAATCATACGGCATATTGTTGCTGCTTATCACGTTCTTGTTTGCACTTCATCTTCTTCTTCCGAAGATTTGGATTCTTTTTCAAATTGCGATGCGCGACGGAGGAGTGTTAGTAGCGGAAAGGCTGTAGTCCAAGCCTCGGTTCTTGGTTCTTCAAGTTATCCTACTAATAATCGTTCTCGCTCCAGGAAAGGATGTTGCCTCTTGGATCAAGAATCTTCTTCTTGTCCAAATCGGAAAACTTCCAATCGTGGTTATCGTTCTTCTAATGGGAATCATGGATGTAATTGCAGTAGTCATCATTGTGAAGAGCATTGTAGTGGTGGCAGAAACAGTACGTCTGTGTCTGATCTGAATTTTCTTGCTAAGCTTCAGTTGAGGCCACCTCGGAATTACACTTCTCTAGAAGAAATTAAAGGGAAGATGCTTGATGCAGCTAACGATCAAAGCGGTTGTATGTTCCTGCTGAGTAAGATTGAAGGAGGGAAAAAGGAGGAGATTGATTTGATATTTAATGAATTACAGGTTCACTTGATTGATCTGATGGTGGAACACAGTGGGAGTTCTGTCGTTGAGAAGATTATAAAGTTTGGCAACGCGGAACAAAGATCTTTCATTCTTTACTCAGTTATTCAGAGCCACGAGGTCCTTTGGAATATATGCTGCGATTCTCATGGGTAAGTTAACGTTAGAAGAGAGTGTGAAAGAGCAAGATAATTTGGTTCGATCAAGAATGAGTGATTTGTTAATTTATTCATGTCTGCTTGTTTTTTATTTTGTGTCTGCAGATCTCGAGCTGTGCAGATCTTGTTGGCGCATCTCACTGATGCAGAGGAAATTAATCACTTTATGTCGGCAGTGCAGCCCATGGTGTTCCCACTGATTGCTGGACAGCATTCTCATCACGTTATTAGGCATTGCCTCCAGAATTTCACCTCGCAATCAAATATGGTACTTTCTCGGTTACACCCTTTCCTAAATTTACGCCAATTTTGAATGCTTCTCATAATTATAACCAAAGGAGTATAGCAATAACTTTTCTGATTGCTACAAGTAGATAACAACATCAAGACAGTCACAACTGTAAATCTGACGAAGTTCTGTCTAAATTTGTCAACATGTTTCCTTCTTGAAATGTATGAAAAGTTATCATGAGATGGTTTATTTTGCAGTACCTTATGGATGCGGTGGTGGAAAACTGTGTTGACATTGCAACGGATAGCAGTGGATGTTCTATCCTGCAACAATGCGTGCAATGTGCACACAGAGAGCCAAAGCAGAGACTTGTGACTAAAATAGCTCAAAATGCGCTTCTTTTGTCTAAAAATGCTTATGGGTACGTCTCTTTTAACTTTTTGGTATTCTAATTTAATTTTAGTCCACCAATTACGTGAACTTAAACTAATTATGTTGTTAATTTACTTGGTTTTAGCAATTATGTTGTACAATATGTACTAAAAATGAAGATCCCTCATGTCAACAATGAAGCGTTGGCTTATCTTAAAGGAAATTTCACATGGCTTTCCATGCAAAAGTTTAGCAGCAACGTTGTTCAAACATGCTTGAATTATTTTAACGAAGATCAATCTTCAACAATTATAAAGGAGCTAGTTGAAGAATCAAATTTTTTATCAATGTGTCAGGATCCTTATGGTAATTTTGTCATGCAGACAGCACTGGAAGTGTCCGAAAAGGTTTGTCCAATTTATCCTTTGCACATAGAATTTTTTTTTTAATCATTAGCAACTTTGTTTTGAACCTTTAAGGATCAATGATCTCATATATTTAAGATGTATTTCCTTACTGCTCCCTGCATGCAAGTGCTAGCCATGTTGTCTCAGTTTACTGATGGTTTTTATGTGTTTTTTTTTCCCAATGAATAGATGCCGGGATCTCTCTTTCTTGTTTTGAAAAATATGATTCTTAGGAACTCTTCATCACTGCACAGCCACCCATATGGACAAAGGGTCTTAAATTGTTCCGTCTTGAGTAAATATCAATGCAAAACAAGAGGGAGGTAACTGTTAGGGCCACAGAGTTAGGACGGGGTCTTCAAGAAGACTGTTGTTCACTGCAGAGAGAGAACAAGTTGTTGAAGCGGTTTCATGTTAGTATTCCACTAGTTACCAATTAGAATTTTTTCTATTGATAGGTTGTTCATGTAGTTTTATAAATATATAGAAAGTTGGATTGATATTACAGTATTTGTAGATTTGTAGGAATGAAGGTGATGGCGATATGTTAGTATATACTGTAAAGTGCAAAGTATCATATATAAGTGTTAATTGTTATACAATGAACTGGAGAAATGTGCTTCAATTCTAAAAAAAAATTTGGATAATACTTTTTTAAAATTAATAAGAAAGTGATATTTTAATAATAAACAAACAAATTATTTTGAATAAATAAATTACAAAAAAAAAAAATGTAATTTTTTATACATTTAATAGATGCTGGCATGGCATGTATTAGTACATGCTGACGTGACTTACTGTTGGTAAAAAAATGTCTATTAAATCCTTGTATAACAATTTTTTTTTTTGTTATAACTTAGTCATTGATTTTTTTTTTAACTAACACTCTCTCTAAAATCAACACACTCTCTCTATTTGACATTAACATTTTTAACAACTAGTCTCTAAACTTCATTTTTAACATTTTTAATAATTATCATTATTAACACTCTCTCTAAAATAAAAAATAAAAAACATTATTTTTTAAGCACTAAAGCTTTAGATTATATATATATATATATAAAACCCCCTAAAAACTTTTATTCGTCCACAAACTCCAAACCAATATGTTAATATCAAAATATCAAATTAACAATAGTTTTGTGCTAGAAGTTTTTCAGAGATATAGTGCATGTGAAATATATAATAATAATAATAATAATAATAATAATAATAATAATAATAATGATGATGATGATGATAATAATGATGATGATGATGATGATGATGATAACGACGACGATGATGATATGTATATAAATATAGTGCACATGAAACAGTGATGAATATTCTCACGTGCAATGAACCACAGAGAAGATCATGGAAAAAAATATAATAGCAGTAATAAATAAATAAATAATTTATCCAATTACGAAGAAGGGTAATAAAAAGGAAAATGCATGCAGCTACATAGGCAGAAAATAATAAAAATGATGCACAAAATTTTCATGTGTAATGGACCATTTATTTAGCGCAAATAAGTGAAATAAATATTGGATAAAAATATATAAATTATGATCCAATTAAGTAGTAAATCATAATTAGTTAATTAATAATTAAAATAGGAGATAGGGTAATTATGGACGAACCCTTGATTCATGTGTGTGTGTGAAGTGGAATGTCCACCCTTAGATCAAGTTCACAATTAGAAATTGCCTAAAATCATAACCATCCATATCCAAAGAAAAATCATTAAAAATTTCTTTAGAATCGCCAAAGATCCTAAGAATATTGCAAGGAATCATGTCAAAAACCAATTTAGAAACAAAATATAAAGTGTATTTTAGATATGATGCCTCCATGGAGAAATCTCTCTCATACCCTTCTTAGACATCCTAAATAGGACATGGAGATGAAAAACATATATTAGGAGAGAGACTATGCGACACCATTTGATTAATAACCACATCTTCAATCTTAACTGTCCAAAATGGAGACTTGCTCATGAAACCTTAAGGAGAACTCAATGAACCATCAACCCTTCTTCCATAATTTAAATTCTCTACCCATTCCATGAATGAATGACTTGAATATCAAGAAAAA
>JAJIYU010017850.1:0-11484 GCA_030144865.1 Tinospora cordifolia | reverse complement strand
TATTAGCACGATCTTGCTCTTCAAGGTCAACATCGAAGATACAAGAGTTTGAAAATAATTTAATTCATATGATTAAATATTTGAGTAGTAAATTTTGTTTCGCGTACGTATGATTATTTATATATAATGTTATTTATTATGATTTATATATAATGTCATTGACTAAGAAAATATGTTTTGTAGTTATGTCTAATATAATGTTCTACATTACAAATCAATAGTTAAAATCTATCAATTAAATAAATTTATTTAATATTTCATCGATTGATTAAGTTCTATTCTTGATTTTTATAAATAGTACTATAAGTTTAGGTTGATAGTAGGTAAGTCTTATTTCAAGTAAAGCTAAACATCGAAAGGGAGATGAGTTATCGTATTCTAGGAGGTTGGCTATTCTAAGTTAGATTCTGTCTCACAGCCTTTTCTGGAGGTTATCTTACCAATTCATACAAATAGTACATTTTGATTAAATATCAAGATGTGAACATATATGTAATTGGTATTATTTATTATTAACTAACATATATATTAATTATCCATTTCATTAAAAAATAGATTAAAAATGTTTTAAAAATTAATTGTTTGAATAGTCACATTCTAATATATTGTATATTTCTTGTGATAGCAACATATCAAATCTTACGAAGTTAGAATTTGTGGCATTTAATATTTTGGACAAGAATCATTTATCATGTATTTTGGATGCTGAAATTAATCTTAATGTGATGGGTCTTGGAGACACCATCAAAGAGGGATATAATGAGTCCCTGCAAAATTGTGCCGAAGCAATAATTTTTTTATCACCATCTCTACGAGAGATTGAAAATTAAGTACCTTACAGTAAAAGATCCACTTGAATTGTGGAAATTTTTGGAAGAAAGATATAACCACTAAAAGATAGTAATTCATCCAAAAGCTCGCTATGACTAGATGCGTATTCAGTTACAAGACTTTAAAAGCGTGAGTGAGTATAACTTTGTAGTATTTAGAATTAACTTTTAGTTATTATTGTGTAGAGAAAAAATCACTGATGTTTATGTGATAGAAAAATATTATCTTCTTTTCATGCCTCGAATGTGCTCTTGCAACAACATATCGAGAGAAAAGATTTAAGAAATATTTTGGAGCTAATTTCTTGTCTTCTTGAGGCTGAAAAAAATAACAAGCTGTTAATGAAAAATTATGAAGCTCGTCCAACTAGTTCTACTCTATTCCCTGAAGCGAATGCAGTAACATTAAATAGTATTGGATAGGGAAGAATTTACAGCCGTGGTCATAGAACATATATATCATGGTGGTTATGAAAACTCTTCTCATGGAACACCACGACCCCCGGTCCATACGCCTCTCAGGTCGCGCACAGAGAGGAGTGCCCATCCGGCAAGAGAAGCTGCGAAACGATCGTCCGCTGAGGATCGGAGATCTACTTAATTAGTCTTCTCTCTGTTTCTTTCTTTCTTTCAAAACTGTTTTTTCAATTCTTCTTTCAAGTAATGATAGAATCAATTTAAATAAACTTGAACCTTTTTTCTTTGAAATAGAATTTCTAAGCAAATGAAATGGTTAGTAAAATTACAAGTAAAATGAGAAGCTTCGAAATTCAAAATTTAAGCAGCCGAAAGATTTATGAATAAACCTAAAACATTTAACACAGGTAAATTAATTAGTCCAAAAAGAAGAGGGAGCACATCTCCTGTTCAGATTAAATACAGAAAAGATAAGATATACAAAAATAAAATAACAACCTCTCCAATGAGGTTTCAACAAAATAACCAAGTCCTTTGTGGTGTTGGTCGACTCATGAAGTGTCAAATATCACCTGAAAAAGAAAAGTGAGGTGAGCTCGAGAGCCCAGTGGATCACACAGAACATCGCTAGCATTATTTAAACTAAAAATACAAAACATGCAAACACTTTCGTGCATTAAGGTGTTTCAAACACTTCATTGTCATTCTATTGTAACAAAGATCAAAATAGATCCTCTCTCAGTGTTCTCCTGTGGTCTGGGAGCAAATTTGGAGGTAATGCTCGAAGGTCGGTTACCTTTCGGGACCCTGACGGGGGCATGAGGCCATAAGTGACACTCAGCCACACAAACAGTCTAGGTTGGGAACACCTACGATGACACTCAAAGGCCAGTCATCGCCTTGGTACGGAAAGTTTTAAAGTCTTAATTTAATCTTCTTTAGTTTCACATTTCATCATCAATCATTAATCACAGTTGATACATTAAGATGTGAAAATCAAACATGCTGGTCATCTATGTAATTAAAGCAAGAAATCCTTCCATATTAACTAGGCATGCGATCATGATAAGAAATTAAACACCCATTATGTTATTTTAGTATTCAAATAATCAACCCAATCAATGTTCATTCAAGCAGTCCTAGCATGCTTCTATGCATCTAATTTAGACACACATCACATTCTATATTTAAAATTTGAATAATATTAGGGAGTACGGTAGTCAGACCCACTTTTTTTTCTCTGTCCCCTTGGGCCTCAGCGATGCACCTAACTAGCCTTTGATTTTTAATTTGAAATATGAAAAAAAATTAATTTATTTGAGTCCAAAGCCCATGCAAAATAGTCTCATGGCATGGACATCTTAGGGTACTCGTGAGATTTTCGAAAAAATAACCCCTCACTTGAGCACGAAGCTAGTAGTCTTTCCCTCTAGTGTTTAGCACCTCAATCATACCAGCATTCAATGTTTGGAATACGTGGCTTTTTGAAATGCAAGATTCAAATGAGAGGGTCCCCATTCACAACAAGTTAAACACTAAATTTTTAAACCTCAAGACGTAAAGATCTTGGAATGGAAATGTTATACCTTGCTGCGTTGCATTTTTCCTTTCGTTCTTCTCCAAAACGAGGTCTCAACCCTCTAAAATTTGGGTTTCCAAAGTGAATGTGCTTACAACTTGAAAAGAATGTAGATCTACATCAAGAACCATGATTTCAAATGAGATTCCCGATTTACCTGTGCACACAACACCTTGAGCGGCATCTCAGCAAAAACCCACCTTCATTTGGGTTTTGTTCTTCATGGATCTAAACCTATGGATCAATGGAGAGGGTTTTAGTGTGCTCAAATCCTTCTAGAACCCCAACAAAATTAGAAGAACAAGATTGGGAGGTTGTGCAAGAAAAATCAGATCTAGGGCATTGTCCTTCATGAATATGAGTTGAGAACCAACAGAGAAGAGTTTGAAGATGCTTGAATCCCTTTAGAACTCAAATGGTGCGAGAATAGATGAGCTAAAACGTTGCCTAGGGTATTGAAGAGTTCAGATCTAAGCAGCTGTGTACAGATCGCGATTTGGGGCTTTTCACCCTTACTTCGTGCCTTCCGTGAAAATGCAAACCCTTTTTTTCTCTGTTCAATTCATTCTTCTTCTTCTTCTTCGTACAAACAACACATAATAGCCATTGCTTCTTCTACTTCATTCTTATCTTCTTTGCACAGAAAACACAGCTTGCTCTTCTTCTTCTTCATACGGACAATGCAGCTGAAGCTGTTGCTTCTTCTTCTTCGCTTGAGGACACAACAACACTATTGCTACTCTCCTCCTTCCTCTTTCTTTCTCTTCTTCCTTCTTTCCATCTTCTTCTTCTTCTGTTTTGCGGGCCGTGAAGATGTAGCAGCACAACACCCATTTTTTCGTCTTGGCCCAAAATGTGAAACACAGCTAGTTGTGTTTAGCTTTGTTTTTTTCTTTGTTTCTTGTTCTTTCTCTTTTTTTTTTCTTTTCTTTTTTTTTTGCAACTCTTGTTATTTTGTAATGTATTACACACACACGCACACACACACACACACATATATATGTATATGTATATAGATTTTCTAAGTTTTTCTTTTTTTTTTCTTATTTAATTATTTACTTGTTTTATATTTTATTTATTTTTACTTTTTTTGGAACGTTTATAGTCGTCATTACCTACTTGTTTTACATGCTCGTGGTATATAATATTTCTCCCTATTTATTTCTTAATTTATTTGTATTTTAAGTTTTCGAAATGACGTGTGCGCGTTATTAAATTTTGGGGTATTACATCTTATCATAAAAATAATATCAACTACCAGAAGTGAAAGAATAATCAAAAGAACAATGAAAAAGGAAACAATTTATAACATAAAGTTTCAAATAATCTTGAAAAATATATGTCATAGATGTGGTATGAAAGGATATTGGTCACGTACCTATCGTACGTCAAAATATCTTGTTGATCTTTATTAAGCATTATTGAAAGAAAACCAAAAAAAAAATGCAGAAACAAATTTTATTTTCCAAAATGATGATATTAACCGAAGTTCTCTTGACATGACCTATCTAGATGTAGCATATTTCTTTGAAAACCCTGAACAAAGATATGACTGACTGAATATGGATTTTAAGCTTTTATTTTTGTTTGATTAAGTGTGTTATTTTTTGTTTGTATATTTATTTTCAATGTGTGTTGCTTTTGTGTATTTCTTGCATATATGTATAATCTATTTCTTATGAATAGATATTTTATTTTAATGAAGAAAACATGAATGTTCACTATCAAAATTTAACTGAAATCAAGATGAAAGATGAAAATATTTGTCATATAGATAGTGCTATAACACATACCATACTTACAAATAAAAAATATTTTTCTACTTTGCTTATGAAGAAGCAAATGTTAGCACAATATTTGATTTTTTTTATGAACAAAGGTTATTATAAACAAAGCACTACTTTGTACAAAGTCTTGAAAAAAACTTTTGAAGTTTCAAAGATATTAGAAAAAATGGATATTACATCAAGACAATTAATGAAAAAAATATTGAATACCTTTATATTACGAGTGTGGTATCGGATAAGAAACGTGTCTTAAAATAGTTCCTGCTTTTTCTTTTGGTTTATACTACACAAATCTTACAACAATTAAAATAAATGCTATAGTAAACTAGAAGTTTCTTGATGTAAATATTTTTAATATTTGACACGATCGACTATGACATCTCAGTTCTATAATGATGCAAAAAATAGTTGAAAATTCAAATGGACATTTACTTAAGAACTAGAAGATTCTTAACTCTAATGAATTCTTATGCGCTGCATGCTTTCAAGGAAAGCTTATTATTAGACCATCACTAACTAAGGTTGGAATTGAGTTTTCTACATACAAGGTGACATATGTGGGCCTATTCACCCACCGTATGGACCATTTAGATATTTTATGGTTTTAATTGATGCATCTACAATATGGTTACATATGTTTTTATTCTCAACACATCACTTGGCGATTATGAGATTGCTTGCTCAAATAATATGGTTAAGAACTCAATTTTCAAACTATTCGATCAAGAAAATATGTTTTGATAATGCTAGTGAGTTTACATCTCAAGCTTTCAATGATTATTGCATGTCAGTTGGAATTATTGTTGAACATCTTGTTGCTTATGTTCATACACAAAATGATTTAGCATAATCATTTATTAAGTGCCTCAAATTATAAGATAAACCATTGATTATGAGAGCAAAAAATCCCTATTTATGTGTGAGGACATGCTATTTTACATTTGTAACACCCCGGCTCCCGGTCCCACGGGTTCTCTCGGGCCGCACGGGGATAAAACGTGCCCACTCGATTGGGGAAGCTGCTGTCGTATCGTCTGCCGAGAGCTGGCGACGCTACTGAGTTCCATCTACAACTCTCTATCTCTTTCGACGAAACATTTCAATAAAATTTCCAATGATATTTAGAAATAATTTCGAAAATAGACAATTTGTGTAACCATCATTTTTTCAAGTAAATAAAATGATTTAACAAAAATATTTGGCTTGAATGGCCCTAGTCCAACACTACGCAATCGTTTGAAATTTTTAGAAGTAAATTAAAATACTTAGAGTGTCTAAAAATCTATTAGTACAAAAAGAAAAAAAAAGGGGCACATGCCCAATTCAAATTAAATGCCGATGTTAAACAAAGGACACAAAAACATGAGAACCTCCATAATGGGGTTTCAGCAAAATAGCAGTCTTCCATGGTGTCGGTCGACTCATACAGCTTCAAGGGTCACCTGAAAAAGAAAGGGGGTGAGCTTGAGAGCCCAGTGGATCATACCTATACATTGCTAGGATTATTTAAATCAGAAAACAAAACATGCAAGCATTTTCATTACATTAGGCATTTCACACATTTAATTATTTGGTTGTAACCTAAGACCAGAAGAGTCCATAACCTTCTCAGTAAGCCCTTGTGGTTCGGGAGTGAATTTGGGTATGCTATACGGCTATACCATTGGGACTACAGTCTAAGGAAGGGGTAACGCTCTATGGCTATTACCAACTTCCGAAGACAATATCAATCATCACAGGCGGCTTTTTGGTGGGGATACCTACGATGCGCTCAAGGCTCATCCATCGCAAGGAGACCTACGATGTGTTTGTAGCTCGTCCATCGCACTGGTATGTGTGTTCTTAATCATCCTTTAATTTTCTTTAGTTTCACATTTCGTTCCAATTCATACCAATCATCATTCGAAATAAAAATAATTTCTAAATAAAAGAGATTTGCATGCTTGAACATTCGAGAAATACTTCAATGGAGCTAATCTCTACGCAAGATATTAAGCAAATAACCTGTCTTCATGAATTCACATTACATCATTCCAAATAGAAAATCACAAAATATCCTAGCGTGTTTCTCGTTGCATTAAATATAAACACGCATCTCATTTTGCATTCAAAATCTAAATAAGGCTAAGGAGTGCAGTAATCTCACCCACCTTAATTTTTTTTGAGTCGCTTGCACCTCCGTGTCGTCCTAATATTCTTGATCTAAAATTAAAATCAAAATAAATAATTAATTTCTTTTCAAGTTCCTACTATTCATCCAAAAATGAATTAAAAATAATCTAAGCTTATATTTTAGACAAAGTAACCCCTCTACTATTTTAAACTTTTAATCCAAAAATAGAGAATTCAAATAATTAATTCTCAAGTCTCCTACCATTCATCCACTATAATGAAATATATTCTAGGGCTTGGGTACTCTTAAAACTTCCATATCTATTTTTTTTCTAACTTGGGATCTTTCCCAAAAATCCCCATTTCTACTTCAATTTAGATAAATAAAATTTTAATATTTAAAACCCTTTAAAATTTCCTTTAACTCTCAAATAAATATTTTCCACTTCAGTAAGACGATTCTAATATTTAATATTTTCATCAAGACTCCAAATAAATTTAATCTCCGATCATACTTCTTTTCATATCAAAATCATCCATTCATATCAAAAGTAAATTTATTACGAACAAAATAAAACTTCGAAATGTCCAACTCCCAATTACAAAGTCCAAAGTCCTCTTTTTTAACTATAAAAGATTCTGGACTTTCAAAAATTCATCCTTCGCATCCATAACATGTAAATAATTCCTCAATATTAAATCTTAAGGTTCCAAACACTGAAACCTTCAATATGAACTCCAAATACTAATTTTTCAACTATGGAGAGTTCTAAAAATTCAAATCCCTTTCTTCGCATTCAAACAAATTGCTAAAATCCACATACAAAGGTGAAAAAACGTGGCTCACCTTGCTTGCGCAAATCCGAACTTGTAACCCTCGTCTATTACCAATGTGAGGTTTTCAAACCTCCAAAAATCTGTTTCAATCTCAAATTCAACACACATACAACTTAGAAAACATTTAAATCTATCTTAAAACATGGTTTCAAGAGAGGATTTCATGATTACCTACGTGTGAGCTATTTCGAACATGGCTCGCTGAAATTCCCCTTTCATTCCCTTTCTGAAACTAGATTTGATGCCTAAATCTATTATGCATTCAAAACCAACATTCAATCTCTCAAATTACAATCATAGAACTGCAAAAAAATCATTCATTTAGAAGGGAGAATGAAGCTCACCAAGGTTCCAAACGGCTTCGTATGTCAAAACCCTTGGACCCCTTCGCAAACTTTTTCATCACCGATTTATGCTCTAAAACCCTATCAAAATCCCTCAAACAACCAACTAAAATTCTGATTTCTCTATTGAAGCTTTTCTGTGCAAAAATCACAATCTAGGGCATCAAGTTTTCACCATTTTCATGCCCAGAAAATCTTAGATCATGTTGTTGAAAGGTTCTTCATGAATCTGTTTTTGAAGTCAAGTTGAAATGGTTTGCATGAGTTCAAAATCTTAGATCACGGTTGGGAAGAGTTAAAAACCAATTTGGGACGGTTTGGTGTGGTTTAGAGAAAGCAAAAATGGTGGTTTGCACAAACAAAATCAGATCTAGGGCTTTACTATCTCAGATTAGGGTTTGAGAACGAAAATGGAGGTTTTGATGCTCAAATCCCTTGAATCTCGAATAAGAACTATGGGGCTGATTTTGGTACGATTTTGTGGGTGTATTAAAGAATAGATTTAGGGTTTTTCGTGCTTCAAAATCTTAAAAATCCTCTCATTTCGTTCTTTGTTCTTCTTCACGCAACTCACACACACAAAACGCACCAGCGTTCTATTTGTTCTTCGCACGGAACTGAAGAACGCAGTAGCAACGCACCATCAGCTGCGTTTTAGAATGCACGGATTGCACAACAACTCTTCTTCTTCTCTAGTTCGTGATTCACATCCAGCTGATTACAAAAACCCCAATTTGATTTTTGCCCCAAATCACAAATGCACAACTCTCTTCTTTCTTTCTTGTTCATCAAGCCAAAACCCTAATCCCTTTCTTTCTTGTTCATCAAGCCAAAGCCCGAATCCATTTTTTTTCTTTTTTGTTCTCTACTAATCTATGATTTGTTTTGCAAACCCATAGTTGAGTTTAATCACCAAAATTTGATTTTTTATTTCCACCAACATCATCAACCAATACTTTATTTTATTTTTCAAACCATAGTCTATGCACATATTTAAATAAAATATAATTTTTTCTGTGAACCTCATATTTTTATCTTAAATATTATTAATCTTAAAAATCTATTTTCTGCGCGTATTGTAAAAACTATTATTTATTTTTAACCCAAAGTTCACATCATATGTATGAAATCAAAATATTTATTTTATTTCTTGATTGATCGTTTTATAATTTTTTTTCATTGTGAGTTGTATGCGTTAAAAGTTTTGGGGTATTACAACATGCATTAGCTCCTATACTCATCAGGCCAACGAATTATTATAAATTCTCCATTTTTAAATTGACTTATGGTTAAGAGCCAAATATTTTCCATCCAAGAATCTTTGGATGTGCGGTATATGTTCCAATTGCTCCACCACAATGCACTAAGATGGGTCCCTAGAGGAAGTTAGGTATATATGTGAGATATGATTCTCCATTGATAATTAAGTATTTTGAATCAGTGACTAGAGATATTTTTATAACATGATTTGCTGATTGTCATTTTGATGAGACATTTTTTTCAATATTAAAGGGAAAGAATAAACAACTAGCAAAAGAAATGAATTGGAATGTTTCATCATTATCTCAACTTTGATCCTTGGACAAAGCAATGTGAACATAAATTTCAAAGGATAATTCATTTGCAAAATATTGCTAATAGATTGCTAGATGCATTCACTAACCTTAAAAGAGTGACTAAATCACATATTCCAGCTATCAATGTTCCATCTCATATTGAACTCCTTGAAGGACAAGTTCTTGCAAATAAGTCTAAGGCACGGTAGACCAATTGGTTTCAAAGATAAAAATTCTCATAAAAGAAAAGAAGCAATTGATAAAGATGTTCAAATGGAGGCGGTAGATACTCCTGAAGAAATCAGTAATGCAACTAATAATGAGACCCCATAAGAGGCACATATACGTGAAAATAATGAAAAAAATCTCAATTAGTTATGTTACCATGGGGATGAGATGGAACTAAAAAGAAAAGGTTGTTGATCATATATTTGCATATAAAGTAGTGCTTGATGTTCTGAATGAAAGCAAGGATCTTGAGCCTAAATCTATTGAAGAATTTCGTAAAAGACATGACTGACAAATAAAAAAATGCAATCCAGGTAGAGTTAGACTCACTCGCAAAATATAATGTTTTTGGACCAACTGTGCAAACACCTGAAGGGGTGACCCTTGTAGGGTATAAATGAGCTTTTGTCCAAAATCGAAATGAGAATAATAAAGTTGTAAGATATAAAATACAACTTGTTGCATAAGGTTTTACACAAAGAACAAGCATTGATTATGATGAAACATATTCTCTAGTTGTGGATGCAATTACATTTAAATATCTTATGAGCCTAACAGTTCAATAAAACTTGAAATTTATCTAATGAATGTTGTAACAATGTACTTATATGGATCTCTTAATAGTGATATTTATATGAAAATCCCATAAGGATTTCATATGCTTGCAACATCTAATTCAAATTCTCGAAGAATTTATTCAATAAAGTTACAAAGATCTTTGTATAGACTAAAGCAATCTTGAGGAATGTGGTATAGCTGTCTTAGTGAGTATTTGGCTAAAGAAGGTTATAAGAATGATCCGATTTGTCCATGTGTTTTCATCAAGAAAATTGGATCCATGTTTGTTATAATTGTTGTATTTGTTGATGATTTCAACATTATTGGAAGTCATGAAGAACTTCCAAAAGTAGCAGATTCTCAAAAGAAAAAAATTGAAATGAAAGATCTTGGTAAAACTAAGTTTTGTCTCGACTTATATATAGAACATTTATTAAGTGGAATTCATATTCATCAATTAACTTATTCAAAAAAAAAATCTTGAAATGATTCTACGTGGATAAAGCTCATCCATTGTGTACTCCAATGGTTGTTTGTTCACTTGATGTAAATAAAGATTCTTTTCAACATCGAGAAGATGATGAAGAACTACTTGGCCTTGAAGTACCATATCTCAGTGTCATTGGTACATTAATGTATCTTGCTAACAAGACAAGACGTGATATAACATTTTCTGTAAATTTATTAGCAAGGTATAGTTCTTCAGCTGCAAGTAGACATTGGAATGAAGTTAAACATGTTTATTTTATTCGAATGAAGCTTGATAACAATTAGTTGGTTATAGAGATGCGGGATATTTATCCAATCCACACAAAACAAGATCTCAAATAGGTCATGTATTCACATATGATAGTACCACTATGTCTTGGAAGTCTTCCAAGCAAACATTAGTTGTAGTATTATCGAATCATGTTGAAATATTAGCAATTCATAAGGCAAGTCGAGAATGTGTTTGGTTAAGATCAATGACAACATATTGAAGGAAATTGTGGTTTATCTTCTAAGAATGATGCTGCAATAATATTGTAATACCACAAAATTTTGTCAAATAATTTAAAATAAATAAAATAAGCTAAGTGAATTAATTCCAAGGATTTTAAGCAAATTTTTGGTGCAAATTGTGGATTGGCACATGAAAAATAAAATATATTGGAGATATAATAAAGAATTAGGCAAATAAGACCTTAATTTGATAATTTAATGAAAATTACAATTTAGTAGAATTAATTATGAAAT
>JAJIYU010017849.1:0-11479 GCA_030144865.1 Tinospora cordifolia | reverse complement strand
TTAAAAATATGAAGTTTGCGAAGAAAAAATAATAATAAATAAATTAAAATTTTATTTTATTTAAAGATGTGTATAAACATTAATTGAAAAATAAAACATAAAATATTGGTCGATTAAAATATTAATAGATTAAAAATCAAAACTTTGCTTGAAATTATTTTTCAAGTATTTGAACGATTAGAAAATATAAAATAAAATAAAATTAACAAAAACTTGTGTATTTGATTGAAAAAAAAAATGTTGATGTCATAGTAGATTTTATAATTGAAAAAAAATAATATAAGATTATTTGCTTTCCACTCTATTTAAAAAAAAAAAAAAATCGGTACTCAGGTTTATGGCGAAAAAAAAGGGGAAAACGAAATTTCTAGAATGAAGAAGAAGAAACCAGAAGGAAGGAAGAAGACGACACCAGAATAGTCTAGAAAAAAAAAAAAACAAAGAAAACAAGACGAAGCAAACTGCGATTTGGGTTTGTGGTTAGAAGAAACCAATCTGACAGAGAAGAGAAAATGGAGAAGATGAGTCGTTATTGGGGTTGGTGTTGGGACGATTGAACATAGAAGGATGAAGAAGAAATCTATTGCGATTTGGGGCAAAGAACGAATTTGGGGCTTTGATTTGGGGTTCTATTTTGGGCGAATCGAACAAAGAAGAAGTTGTGCGTTGAAAGAAGATTGAGCAACTGCTGGTGTTGCTGGATGAAGGAAGACTGAATAAGAAGAGAGCTGGTGTCTTTGGGACGAAATCATGATCTGATTTCATTGGTTGCAGCTGGGCATGATGTAAGCAAAAAATAGAGGAACGAAGATGAAAAATACCAACAAACGTGGGTTTTCCTTGCTGGTTGCTGGCCAAGAAGAACGAAAAAACAGAGGATGACGAAGCTGGTGCAGCTGTTGTTGAAGAATCATGAACCGCGGCTGCGAGTTGGTGTGATTTGGGTGAGTAATGAATAAAACTCAGTTGTGTGTGAAAGCTTGTGCGTGAAGAAGATTGAAGAAGAAGAGTAACACATCCGTGCGTGAAGAAGAAGGAAGAACCACCCACAGTTGTGTGGGTTGTGCGTTGCTGCTATGATGGGCAAACAAGAAAGGGAACCGTGATTCAGTTGTGATGTTGGCCGTGATTTACAGTAGAAAGGAAGAAGATGAACGGTGGTTTGTTGCTGGAAAAATCAGTAGTTGTGCATGGTGATTTTGTGTCTGGAAGCTTGAAGATGGAGATGAAGATGAGTTGTTGTTCGTGGTTTGTGTGTGGCTGGCCATGAAGGGAAAGACGAAGAAAACCAGCTGGTGCGTGGTGTGATTTCAAAATCTGATTTTGGGGTTAGAACTGGTGCGTTTTGATGAAGATAATGAACAGAAAAGAGGAAGGAAAAGTGTGCTACGTTCTGTGCGCGCGATGGAGAACAAAAACCAGCACTGGGGGTGCGTTGTTGTTAGCGCGCAAAACAGAACAAAGAGGTGAAGTGGCGTTTGTTCTCGCACAAAAGACAAAAAACAATGCCCTCGTTTGAACTTGAATTTGAGGGATATATTTTTAGATTTTAAATTTTAGATATTTTGAAACTTATTTTTATTTAATTATAGATGAAAAAAAATTAAAATTTAAAATTTAAAATTTTATTTAATATTTTTTTAGAACTAAATTTATCTAGGGGTCTTATCTAGGGGTCGATTGTGAAGAAGAAATATTTGAATGGTCTTGTTTTAATGGAAATAATTAAATTTAAGTTAGATGCAAATATTAAATATTGGAGTTGTTCAACTAAAATAGATATTACTTATTTAAGAAAGGCTATCAAAATTTAATTTTTTTTTATTTTATTAGTTAAATTGAGGAGGAAATGAAAATTTGAGACTTAAAAATCTAAGAAATCTATAGTTAAGAAATATTATTTTTGGTATGAATAATTTCCTATGAAAATGAATATTTTATTTTAAGGAGTGGTTTGGAGATTTCATGTGATAAATTAGTATTTTGGAGTTAGTTTAATTTTCAGATATAGAAACCTTATTTTAAAGTGGAATGAGACGAAGTGAACATAAGTAAATTATTCTTGAAACTAAAAGTATAGTATTGAAAATAATGTTAGAAGGTTTATAAATCCTAGTTTAAAATTTTAATTAAGATTTAACAAAAATAAGTGTTTGGAAAAGATTCCAATTTTAATAAAGACAATATTAGAGTCTAAGAGTATCTAAGTTAGAATTATTAAATTCGTTATAAATAGGTTAATTAGAAATTAAGGATTTGTTATCACTGTTCATGTTAATTGCAGATTAATAATTTTGGAGCATTGAAATTCTGTGAAACGATGCAAGGAGGATCAAATATTCAGGTGGGTGTGATTTCCTTGCTCATATGTATTATATAGATTTAAAATTTAAAGTATTTGGTTGAATAGTTTTAGGTTATTAGAACTTTATTAGGAAAATGATTGAAATTGTATGGTATGCTTGAATGATGTGTAATGAATGATTAATTAGTTATTGTATGCATGAATAGGAAAACATGCATTTAGATTTCATTATTTACCCATGCGCCTTATCATTTTAACTTGCATGCATAAATTTGATAAACGTTCTATTGTGTTGTGTGATGCTTGGTATGAATGAACTTGTATGTGAAACTAAAATAAGACGAAGGATGATGAAGAATTTACGTACCGGTGCAATCAACGAACCTGAAACGAATCGAGGTGGCATTTCTTATATGTCATCGCTTGAGATTGACTAAGTACAAGGCAGATTCTAGGTATTCCCAACCTTGAGCTACCTGCGACAGCTCGAAGTCTTTGAGAGACGGTACGAGCCGCGGTAAGTACTCTCTCGTAGATTGTAATACTGAGATATGACTGATTTTAGATGGTACTTGGGACCCTCTATGATTACGATTAGATTAGATCACGGGAAATACCGAGAGGCATCTCAACCCTCTTTCGGTCTCAAATTTTGACCAAAACCAAATGAATGTTTGAAATGCTTAATGTTTGAAAGTATTTGTAATTTTTTGGGTTTTGATCTATATAAGGCGTGTGATGTGTAGGAATAATCCACTGGGCTTTCGAGCTCACTCCCATTTTGTTTTTTAGGTATCTATGGACATAGAGTATTGTGACCTACGTTAGAAGACATTCACGTTAGATTGAAAACCTCATGGGAGAGGTCATCCGAGATAGGAGGATTAGAGGTTCTAACTTGTTTAATTTAATTGTAACAGAACTAGACGTACATTTTTCATTTGAGCTTAATATTGTTGTTTTATATTTCACTTATTTTATTTTATAATTGAACGTATGCCTTTCTTGAGTTTAATTTTATTGTTTAACATGTACTGTTTTGATTTTGTACTATTTGATTGGCTTGGATTTCAGTCGATCATAGTATTAAACGATATTATATATTTAATATTGACTATTTTAAATAAAAGTTTAATTTGAAGAAATTTCGCTACGTAAATTGTACTTCATGAATAGCGATTTATGATTTTTAAATTCTGGTTTTAGTTTGTTTTTATTTTTCTGTGAAAATTCGGTGAACACGGTAAAAGTTAATTTGAACTTTTATCTTCTATAGAATTATGTTTCAGATACATTTCTTTGATAATAGTTATCATGGACTTGAATTTGAAGAAAAAGATTTTTGACAGAAAGAAAATTTTAAGTAGCATTTCGATTCTCAATGGGCGACGACCAATAACACGTGCCGAGAGGTCTAATTGAGAGTTGGGGTGTTACATCCAGGCTTTCAAGCAACATGGGGCCAAGAAGTTTAAGTTATTAGAACCATTCTCTACTTTTGTCAATGATGAGTACAAGATGAGTCAATTCACATGCAAATGGACTTAGACATGTACTTCATGGCCAAGGTTGACATGGAAGCTTAACTTCATGGTGTAGCTAGAAAAAGAAGAGGAGGCTCCAACTTAGGTTGTTGGTGAAGGAGGCGAAAGTGGTTCAATGGTGGAACTTGTGGAGGGGGAGGACATTGAAAAGAGGGTAATAGTGCTCAATCTAGAGGCTAAAGATGAGCACTAATCGCCTCCTTTCTTCATTGATTTATTTGGCCCACATCTCTATTTTTCTCTTTGTTGTATTTTCATTTTTTTTTCTCTCTTTCTTTTTTTTTTTATAACATCAAGACAATGTAAACACCTTATGATGAATTAAATGTAATATTTTCTTCTCAACTCTCTCTTTTATGTTGCACATTTCTTTTTTTTTTTATGGGTTGCCTCCAAGTCGACCATATAACCCTTGCAAAAAAAATTTTCTAAGTGTTGCGGCTTGTACTTTTCTCTAACTAGTGTCAAGGACATTGTAGATTTTCGACTTAGAAAAGTATTAATTAGATTAACTATTCTTTCCTCGTCTAAGTTGCAACTTAGGACTTAAAACTTTTGCTATGTATGTCACTAGCCTAGTCTTCATTGTGCTGGAGTACGGACTGGTGAACCTAAGAAAGTTGTCGAGTATAACCTGGTCGTCCCTTGGCTAATAGACTTTGAAATTCTTTTTTTTTTCACGTATTGTTAGGTGTCACTTGCTCTTCTTAAGTCCAAGTTGGGTCGTAGGACTTAGGAAATATTTTAGTAAATAGGCTTTGTGGACCTTCAGCTCATGTTATGGTTGAATTGGCACTCAGGATTTCAGACCTTTTAGAATGTAGATTCATTCATAGTTCCTTTGCTCACCCTAAGGATGAGTTGGTCCTTGGGACTTACGATATTTTATCGTGAATTTCTTGTTCACCTTAAGGTTGAGCTAGTGTAAATTCCAAAGGATTGAGCTACTTGGGACTTGGGAAATCCTTAAAAACAATGACTTTCCATGGAGTTCCTACTCATCCTGTTGGGACCCCTTCTGAAACCTCATACAGGTGGCCTAACCGGCATAATAGTTAGACAAGTCTATTCTCAAATCAAACTCCCCGACTACTGTTAAACCTTACCATCTAAATAGGTAAGCAGAATAATGTAACAACAGCAAAAGTCTTTAGCATTAATTACATTAATAGAGTCTAGTTCAACTTTACATTCTCAAAACTTGTACATAATGATTTAAAATACCAAAAATAGCAAAACAATAAAACAATTGATTGCGGACTATACTGGACAATATGCCTTTCCCCTTATCCACACCGAAGGGACCTAAAATATTAAAGAGTAGTGAGCTTAATATCCACGTGAGCCCAGTGAGCAACAAAAAGATATATCTACTTAAGTCTAACATTCCACATGTAATGCAATAGGCAAAATCATAATCATTCATATAAAAATGCAACAATGAATAACATGTAGAATCATCAACATATAAAAATGTAACAGCCTAATATGTCAGAAATTATGCCATGTTTCAAGGGTCTAGTGTCTAAACTCGACGCCCTTCTTTCACTTTAAGGATCTGTTGGTCATACTGCCATTCTGGACGGACGTGACCATCGTCCAAGCCACACTGCACTATCATCGACAATCGTTGCCCACCAACCAGGCCACACTATTGTATCTCGACAATCATGGCCCACCGACTAGGTGGTATAGTCGCCACCCACAAACCTGTAGAGTATGTCATGCACCATTCTAAATATATTTATAGAGTGTACAACAGTACCACTCTTATCTCGGACTATCACAATCCAATATCCGCACCTCGAAACCTCTCAGCATTAGGCTAGGTCAGCACATCTGAAGATCTGTCAATCAATCCTATTTTAGAGTTATCACATCCAATGTCTGCACCTCAGAACCTCTCATCATTAGATTGGGTTGGCACATTTGAAGATCTGTCGATTAGCTTTATCTCAGAACTATCATGATCCAATGTTTTCACCTCGAAACCTCTTATTTTGATGCCAGGTCGCCACATATGCAGATCCAGACCCTATATAACACCTCAATCCCCATGTTCTTTCAATTTTTGGACATAACTACTATTTTGATAGTGGAATTAACCATACAGGTGGATTGGGCCAGTATTACTTTACAAGTGACTCACATTTGACATTCTATTTTAATTATCTTATGCCTTAATGCAATTCAAGAGTATTTAACTCAATTTTAGGAATCAAATCAAATAAGGCAATAATATAAGAGACAAAAGAAATTCATAAACTTTATTAATTTAAATAAAGTAGAGTACATAACTTAATCTTAAAATAAAACTATTACAGCGAAACATTCAAAACTTGGGCTACATGCCCTTACATTCAAATATAGAAACTTTCTAAAAATAAATAAACTATCACAATTTGCAACGTCTTCATGCATGTTCAATTTCCTAAAAATAAGATAGGAAGGGAGAGCACATAGCCCAGTGGATCCTTCCAAACAACCAATTTTTCAATTTAGATTAAACACACATCCATAATTCATACACTTGTATACATTAGGCATTTCAAGCCACATTTTGTGTATAGTTATGAATAAGACCAAAAGGGTTTTCAAGGCCTTTGATGTTCTTAACAAAATACCTCTTTAGAGTGAAAAAGACATTTCTTAGCTAATTTTATTGGGACATCACCTATGTGAACTAATCACATGTAAAGAACATCTATAGTAACCCACATGTTCACTATGATGGTACATGGTTATTAATTATCATCATATCATAATTAATTTCATATTCAAGAATCATAAAATAGGATAAATAAATTTAGATTATAAACAATCTAAAAATCAAAGCATGAATCACCCAAAAACATGCATCAAACATTGAAATAAACCTAAACATGGTACTAGGCATGGCTTGAATTCATGAATACTTAAAACATGCTCATGTACTAAACTGAAATTGAAATCATAAATTAAATTTATGAAATTGAAACATGAATGATTGCTGAAAATTAAACATGCAATGAACATGGCATTAATCTAAAGAAGAAAAGATGAGCTTTTAGAAATCACTTCCACCTTTATTGCAAGTTTGATGGAAATCAGACAGAGGTTCCTTCTTCAACACTTCTAGCACTTCAAGACTACTCAAGAACACTTAATCAAACACTCAAACACTTAAGAATACCTCAAGATCACTCAAAAAACACAAAGATTGCCAAGAAGAAGGCTAGAACAAGCTAGGAGGGAAGTGTCAACTCTTTGCTTTGGGATGAAGAATAAGTGTGCACAAGAGGGGGTTTATATGGATTTTCAAGAGCACAAGGGGGGCCATGATTTGGCATCTTAAATTAGGGTTTCCTCACATATGACGCTTAGGGTTGTTGCTCATAACACACACATCGAGGACGGCTAGGGTTTTGTTAAGGATATGATGGTCACATGGCACCAAAATTGGAGCATTTTGGGTTTTGAAAACTTTCTTATTCTTGGTTTTTGGTTTCTTCTTTGTGTGTGTGACAGCTAGGGTTTCATGGTTTACCATTTAGACACTTCTAAATTAGGGTTGCTTACATGTGTACACACACACACACATAGATTGATTTTGCATAATAGGCATGGTGCACATGATCAAAGTGTTGTGTACATGAGATCATTCTTCATGGTTTCTCATAGGTGTGGTATACTTGATCATTTTCATGGCACATAGGATCATTCTACATGATTCCAAATAAGGGAAACCTCCCATTGAGGTTGGATAGGGTGCGGTGTACATGATAATAGTATTCCATCCATGTGGTTTGCACATGTTTAGGGGTGGCCATGAATTTAGGGGTCCACATGAATTTAATAAAAATTCATATCTCATTATTTACCAAGAATTAAGGACTTCATTATATATTTTTTGTGTTCATAATAAAATAATGCACATTTTCAAACTATCATTTGGCTAGGATGACCCTCATTTTATTTACTTTTCTAATTTAGACTCCACTAAAGGGTATTAAGCAAATAAAATCCAAATTTTGGCCAATTGAGCTGATTTTTGGATATGTTATCTAGTTGATTAATTCATGGCATCTCGTGTCATTTCAGGTTGTTCTGAGGTCAAAAGATACACTAAATGAGGTTTGGACTTGCTAAATTTATCCCTGAAATGGAATCGTTTTCATTTTTCACCCAAATTCAATCAAATGCAATTGAATTGTTTCATTTTATTCAGTACCAGATTATAGGGTATTACAATCTCAGGACTATCACGATACAATGTTCTCACCTCAAAACCTCTCATCTTGAAGCCAAGTCGGCACATCTGAAGATTAGTCCTATCTCAATGCAATATATAATGCATGTAGCACACAATTATCCAACAACAATACGTAAAATAAAATGTTAAGTAAATAAATCAAATTACTACTCATAGACTAATTCAACTGGCGACGTTCTCCCGATGGCCAGTCGCGTTCCCCAATATTGAGCAAAATACCAAAAGCTTACATTGTTAACACATGTCTCGCTTTTGATATAAACTAAGTAACCTCTTTCCAATTTGTTGTCTAATATATTAAATAGGAAAAATTTGTTATTTCTTATGTTACGCATTTTTTCATGTGAAGTAATTCATAATACTACACAACATTATATATATATATATATATATACCATTAATCTATTAATTTTTCTTAAATTACATAAATACAAATTTAATATATCAATTGATCTCCAAAAATCTTAATTTTGGTATCATTGAGTACAAAACTTCATTCTTGATATTTCAGTACCCGTCAATTAAAATTTCATTGCCAATATATATATTCTTATGTGTTCTTTCCCTTTTCATTTTGCTTCCCTCTTTTCCTGATGGAGTAAAATGAAGAGAGAGTGAAAATGAGAGTAAGCTCCTTTGCGCGCGCGCACACACACACACACACACATATATGCATATATCTATATATGTGGAAATTATTTCATTTAATCATTTCATTTTTTTCCTAATTAAGCTCCCCATCATATTTATTTATTTATTTTTTATGATTATTATTATTTCATTTAATACACTCATTAATTTATAAATTGTCGTAAATTCCTATATTGTTATTTATAATTCATTAATTCATACATAAAAATACATGTTGAACCCATCGACTCAATGTTCAAAAATACGGGTTGTTACAGTTACCCCTTCTTAGAACAAATTTTGCCCTCAAATTTACTAAGATAATAAGAGATCAAAAAGCAATTCTCATAATCTCAGGAAAATGACTCGCCGTATTGTCCTCTTGCTTTCATGTGTCTTGCTTAGCACCATGAAACTGCTAACGTACACGTAATATCGGTATCTCCTTGTTATGCAGTTTCCTCACAACTCGATCAATGATAGCTACCAGAGCCTCATCGTATGTACAATCCTCTCGCAACTCAACATGTCTCTAGTTGATCATCTGCAAGAGATTGGGGTAGTACTTCCTCAAAATCGACACATAAAATACGTTGTGCACCCTGGCTAACTGAGTGACAATACCAATCAGTATGATGCAGGACATCTTCTCTTAAGAATCTTGAAAGGTCCAATATATCTCGGATTGAGTTTCCTTGAAACGCCAAACCGAGTCTACCCCTTTCGAGGGAAAATCCGAAGGAGTACATGATCACTAACATCGAACTCAAGGACCTTCTTTCGATTATTTGCATAACTCTTCTGTTTGTCCTAAGATGCCTTCATGTTCAATCAAATTTGCTGAATTTTCTCATTTTGCTCCTACACAAAAGTAGGGCCAAAAAACTGCTATGTCACCAACCTTGACCCAACAAGCTAGTGATCGACACAGTCGACCATATAATGCCTCAAAAGTTGCCATGCCAACACTCACCTAGGTAGCTGTTATTGTATACAAACTCATACAATGCCAAATGATCCTCCCAACTATCACCAAAATCAAGGACGCATGCACAGAACATATCATCCAAAATTTGGATCACTCTCTTAGACAGACCATCAGTTGTGGATAGAAGGTTATGTAACACCCCATAACTTTGTGATCATGTCACGTTGTGAGTAGGTATAAAATGAAATAAAATGAGAAATTGACAATCGATATTAATTGAATTAACTAGAAAAAATATACTAATACATATAATTTTATGGCAATGAAAATAAGTATATATATATATAATCTTATAAATTTACAATAAGATTAAACGAATAATAAATGTCAACTTATAAACTTATGATAAGGATTAGACAAATATTATACATGAAATTATAATAGAGTTTTATATAAATCAGAATGATTAGAAAATAAATCAATAATAATAATAATAAAATATTTGAGAATCCAAACAAATGGATTTCGGCCGAACCAAGGGTGAGCAAGTTAGGAGAGACCCGATTGAAATCCAGATTTATCTGGTTGTTCGATTTAGTCGGTGAGAAGAATTGCCCAGAACGTTCCAGGAAGGAGATCTCGGAATGCAGTTGGCTCTCTATAAAAGGAAATGAAGAAGCTGAAACCGAAAGAACTGAGAAGGAGAGAATGAGCACCACCCTTTGGTCGTCATAGCACGAACAAGAAGAAGAGGAAAAAGAACTAAGGCTGCTGCAAGATGAAGAAGAGAAGATGCAGCTGCCGTTATTTGTCGTTGTCACTGCCAGACGGAGGAGAAAGAGAAGTCAGCAACGGTGTTGCTGCTGATGTGGGGCATGGTTGCACGAACAGGGGAAGGAGAAAACAGAGGGCAATGGGACTTAGTTGCTGGTACCATTATCACTGCTGCTGTTGCTGCCGAATGAAGCAAAACACCATGCAAGGGTGAGGTGCAGAAAACAGGGGCGAACAGCTGGTGCAATCCGGCCGTGAAGAAGAAGAACCAGCAACGATGGGTGTTGTGTGCTCTGTTTTTGGACGGCTAGTGAGAACCAAAGATGAAGAACACTTGAAAGAAAAAAGTTGATTTTGGTCTAAGAAGCAAGCTGAAACCAGAGGAAGCAAGTTGGAAATTTGATTTTTGAACTCAAATTTTTTGGGTTGAGCGTGATAAAAGAGGAGAAACGGAGCGTAATCTGGTTGTATGGGTTGAAATGAAGAAGAAGTTGCCGTATTTAATTGAAGAAGAAGAAGTCGTGAGCTGCAACCCATAAGACAGAGGACGAATGGAAAGAAGAGCTTGCTGTTCTGTTTTGGTCGAGCTGAAGACGAAGAAGATGGGAAACTGGTGGTGTGCTTGCTGTCCGTTTTCTGCACAAAGAAGAGGTCCGTGATGATGGGTGTGTGATGAGAGGAATGTGAAGTTGAACGGAAGAAAAAAAAAAACTAGCAAAACTAACATTACTGTGGCTGGTCCGTGACAACAAAGAAGAGGAATTACTGCTGTGGCGGACTGAATGAAGGACACAACTGTTGTTGGTGTGTTGCAGCCGGACGAACAGAAAATCAGGTTTTTTGGTGATTACCAAACTTGGATCATGCGTTGAATAAACAAGAGGAGCTGGGATTTCAGTTGGTTTGGCTTTGAACTTGGTCTTGAAGAGGACGATCAAACGTGAAGAAGATGATGAACTGAATGTAGCTACTGGCTGCTGATGCGTGCGGGAAGCAACATGCAACAAAGGGAGATTCGTCGTTGGACATTGATCGCGTGAAAAATA
>JAJIYU010017848.1:0-11518 GCA_030144865.1 Tinospora cordifolia | reverse complement strand
AAAAATAATAATATATGTAGATAGAAGGCTCGTGAAACAGCATAGCAATAGAAAAGAAAAAATATACGAGGTTCACAAAACAGTAGAGAAATAAAGATTTAGAATAAAATATTTTAAATTGCTTTATAATGATATTAGTGAAATTGAAATAAACCCAAAGAGAAGAAATAATAATAATAATAATAAGGGATTTTGTAACTAATCTTCACAAAATAAGGAAGGGAAGAAGAACCTAAAAGCTACTTTAAAACAGAGGAAAGAAGCAAAATCTAGATCTTGTTGTGTTGGGCTCACGCACAAAAGAAGAAGAACACGATTGTGTGTTCTAGGGTGTGAAGAAGAAGAATGAAGATGAGATGGTTGCTTGTCGTCTATTTCCTACGCAAAGAAGAGTAAAATGAAGATGAACACGAAGCTGAAAGAGGAGAGAAAGGAAATAAGATCAAAGCAGCTACTACTATTGTTGCTACCTGACAAAGAAGAGAAGAAGGAAAAGTAGCTACTGTTACGAATCACACCAGAAAGAAGAGGAACCAGCTACTATCACATTTCACTTGGGGAAAGAAGGAGAACGAAAGAGAAGACTAATGTCCTAGATTTGATTTTGTTCAAAGTTGTTGGATGTGTGTATTTCACGCACAAAGAAGAACAATGAAGAAGTAGCTGCACTGTGCGTTATTGCTAGTGCATGAAAAGAGAAGAAGAAAAAGCCCAACTGCTGTTGCATTTGCTTGTGTGAAGAAGAGGAAAGGCGATGCCATTGTTGCTGCGTTTTATGTGTGTTGCACAAAGAATGAACTACAACAAGCAGTTTTCATTGTTGAACAGATCTGAGCATAACGATGCCCTACATTCACAAAAATAGAACGAGGAGGGTGATGCCCTAGTTTTTGAATTCAAAAAAGTGAAGAACGAGCTACAAAGAAGGGGTTCGAGGGTTTCGACGTTCAAAATCAATTGGAACATGGTGAGCTTCATTTTGTCCTCTAATGGATGTTTTAACTGATTTGTGTTATTGTTTTTTGAGAGATTGAATACTATGTTTGGATTTGCAACAAATTTAGGGCATCAAAACTTGTTTCAGTGAGGAACAACGAGGAAACAAAAGCGTATAGGTATACCATGCTCATTTCCATGATCCTTGTGTTTTAATTGTTAAAGATTAGTGTTTTACCTTGCTTCAAATGTGAAAAACGGGATTCAACATTCGAAGCTTCCCATTTTAGGCATGTGGAACCCTTCACATTCAAATGCTTTTCTTTTGAACTCTCGCACATGAGAGTCTCGCATTTAAGATCTCATATTTGAATGCTCAAGATTTAGGTTATATGTTTTAATATTATTGCAAGCTATTAGTTTTGAACAGAAAATCATGGTTGATAGGTATTTTATTTACATCTCTTTATTTATGAGTTTTGGATAGTATAAAATTTATTATTTGATTTGTTGAAGGTGAAGAACAGGATTTGGAAGTCTTCTTTTATTCGTAACAAATTTACTTATGAGATGAATAGATTATTTAAATTCTTGGAAATGTAAAGAATAGGTTAAATCGAAATCTTTGGAAAGCCCCGAAGCAGAAAATAGAGAATTTTGGAGCTTTAAGCTAAGAGGTTTGATTTCAAATAAAATAAAATAAAATAAAATAAAAACCTGAACTTACTTAGAAATATTTACTTGTGGTTATAAATATTTTGTTTTGATATGGATGTGAATGAATGATGAAAAAATATTGAAGTTCAAGGGTTGTGGGGATTCAGAGATCAAAAAATTAAATTTATTTAATACTTAGATGCGAATATTGGAATGTTGGAATGATCTTGTTTAGATAGAAATAATTATTTAAAAGCTAAGGAAGTTCTTGAATGTCTTATTAGCTAGAAATTATTTTATTTAAATTTGAAAAGGAGGTAGGAACCTAGAAAGATGTACTATAATGATTTTCATTGCAAATTTATATTTTTGGAACAAATCCTAGCGACAAAAAAAGGTAAAGGAAATCCGAGAAAATCTCAAATGGGTGGGATTTTCTTGCTCACTTGTATTATTGAGATTTTAATCTAAAACATGATTGTTTGGTAATATCAAGATCTATTATATGTATGTTTCAGTTTTTGCTGACTTGACTGAATTGAATGAAGATACTTGGTGCCGGAGTAATCACTTTTAATGCATTTCATGGATTTCATCTCAATTTTCCATATATCTATGAATACTACCATTGTGAATAGTATTGTTGTATGGCATGACTTGATTGATTAAAAACTTAAAAGAAGATAAATGATTTTAACAACACAATAGTCGATGCGATGTATGTAGCCACCCAGCACATTGTGGTATCCCCGCAATGAACAGCTGGAGGAGCACCGTAGGTAGCCCCGCTCTGACACTGTATTACTCAGTTAAGAGTACTTGAAAATGAATAATGGTTGTTTAGCGTTATTTGTTTCTGAGATAGTGGATTCCAAGGGTATGGCTGAGCTTACCGTACCTGAATGCAATAGGTATGGCTGTGCAGTGTACCTAGACGTTTGTGTATATTATTGATTGATGATTGATTTAAGGGCCCCAAGTATGGTTGATTGATAATTGATGATTGATGCGTACTTGAACCTTGACGCAACTAGATTCGATGTGTTTATTGTGTTTATTGTGTATGGTTAGGGAATTGTAGTGTACACCTAGTTGCAAGATACGGTTGAACCTAGCGTATCATGGAATTCTGGAACCGCCAGGGATTTTTAGGAGATTCTCTCCTTCAGACTTGGGTCACAACAAACCAATCTATTGTGTGAAATGACTAATGCTTTGAAAGTGTTTGCATGTTTTGGGTTTGATCTTTATAATGCTTGTGATGTTTGGGAATGATTCACTAGGCTTTCAAGCTCATCCAAATTTTATTTTCAGGTATCCACAGGAGAGATTTGCATTGATTTATACAGGTCTCAAGGCATAACAAAGTTATATTTACTTTTGAATTCCCATGTTTTGGACTTTGAACAGGAATTGTCATACTCTGATTATCTTAAAATGGACATTGATGTTTCAGATTTTATGATTTGTTCCGCTACTTATTTTATTTGAATTAATTATTTCATGCATGCATCTAGACTGCATACAGGTAGCAAATAGGAAACAAGGAAAGAATTTGACTACTCCAACTTTGGGGGAAAGGTTATCCGATGATTCATTTCGGGGAGTCCAGACCTGAGGTCGAGGTGTCACACATTTATCATAGGTTTGTCATGTTTTTATGTGCAATATCATGGCTATTGATGTAACATTCAATCCATCTCTTGGCCACCCATGAATAGAGTATCCTAAGGTCTTCCTAAATGATTTTCCTTGCATCTTAAGGTTTGGGAAGTGTTATACCTTTACTGAGATACAAAAGCTACTCGTATACACCCCATAAGCATTCCCAAGTGAAACCTAACATTGTTTTGATTGATAATGGTTAGTTAATGTTTTTCCATAGTAAAGCTATACTTTTGATTGAAAAATGATAAGAAAATAAACCTATAAATACTCAACACTTACCTCTTAACCTTGCTAGTTGTGGCTCTACTTCTCACCTCAAATTAGTCACTACAACGCTCCTTCAAATATGTGTAAGTTATCCACTTGTTGGATGCTTTCATGCCTTTTTTTACTAAGTTCTCTATGAAGTTGTAGGTATCTGGAAGACTCTTTAATGGTGGAAAATGTTGAAAATGGTGAAGAAGAGATGTGAGGCAAGTGGGGATGTCCAAAATGGTGATTGTCAAGCTTTAGCTAGTTTCTTTTTTGTGGTAAGTGGAATGAGACAATATCTTGGAGATTATTTCTTGATATCAAGTCAATCAATCATGGATAGAAAGGATTTGAAATTCTATTTTAGAGAATGGGGCATGGCTCCTAAGGGTGTATTTAGGGTTTCCATAATGTAGTTCTTCATGTGGGCGATCAAGATTGAAGATGATGTTTGTAGATCTAAGGGTTCACAAATGAAGCATCTCCTTGTGAAATAGTCTAGGGTTTTTTGATCTTGATCTTTTAGGAATGGTTGAGATTTGAAAGTTGTATTCCTAATCCAATGTTGTCCAAGAATTCAAGATGATCACAAGATTTCTACCTTTAATTGTCTAATTCTTGTTTCTAATTTTATTTAGTGTGATAATTTTTAGATTGTTTCTGTAATCTAGAGGAATTCTCTCAATAAGGTACTAATTTGAATAGATAATTTAAATTGGATGGTAAAAATTTCAATTTGTGATTTTAATCCAAGGGTTAAAGAATTTCCCCGCCAATTATATAAGGATTGGGGACCCTTTTGTAATTTTTTAGAAGGTTATTTTTGTATTTTTCATATTACTTGTTAATTAGGTTGTCCACTAAGTATTCTAATAATTTGTATGGGATGGTCATGACTCATTTATTTTATCCTATTAATTAATTATTTTCTTTCCTTATCAATTGGTTCATCCTGCATTAAATGTTACCACTTATTAATTTCATGTGTACCTTATAAATATTATTATCTAATATTTCAACTATACTAATTTATAAGCACACATTATTTTAAATTTATTTTCACTTTATATGTTCATTATTATCAAAAATAAATATATTATATACGTTTTATTTATTTAATTTCTTTCTTTATTTACTTATTTTCCTTTACTCTATTCATCAATATTATTTTATTGCTACTATTAATAATATTTATTTATTTCTTATTTCTTATATTTATTATTTATTTATTTTTCTAATATAAATTCCCTGAATATTATAATATAGACCAATATAACATTGTTACTGCACATTATCAGTGGTGTTTTACCCTTCAAGTGATTTTTGCATATTCTTGCATGAATTCCTTTTAGTGCTTGCCTTGCTTGTCCTTTAGGTAAGCACTTCAAGTGAGAAAGGTGGTATCCTCTTTTATATAGCACATTCTTGATGATGACATATTTTACTGCTTGTTATTGGATTGTTCTTGATTGAACCTTGTCATCAAATAGCTTTCCTATCTTTAGATTTCTATAAATAAGATCCCTCCAAAAGGGATGTACTCAACTTGCTTGAGATGTGAGGTCTTCTCTTCTCCTATGATTTAGTGTGGAAGGTACATTTACCACCATTTCTTCTCTCAACATGGACATAAGTTTTACGAGTGTATCCACTAATGAATTATCTCCTCTAGGGATTTGGTTGTGGCGTTCCTTAAAGGAGAAGTGCAAGTCTTGTACCTTGCCAAGATAGGTTTAGCCTAGTATTCCAAGTTGATCTAGCTAGTGATTAATTGTGAGACGCAATCACTTGAATCTTACTTACTCCCCAATTTTGTGTCATTCATAGTCCTACTAAGAGATCCTCATACTTGAACTTCTAGTTGGACAATAAGAACTCAAAACACATTCCATGAAATTCTTTTCTCCACTAGGAAAGATCTAAACTTTTCTAGCTTTTCATCCTTGCTTATAAGAGGAGCCACCAACATAAAGTTTTCATGTCTTTTCTAATTTCTCTTCTCTCTAGTCTTCTTGCCCAGTGATGAATTCTTTCATAAAATCTATTGATGCTTGGCCTTAATGGTAGTACGAGAGATATTCAATTTCAAATTCTCCTAGCTAAATTGTACATGTTGTTGGTTCTCCTAAAGCTTTTCGAGTACATGTTAATTGGGTGTTTTGTTAAGATGCAAATACCACCTAATTTTTTAAGTTGGGATGATAAGGCTTAAGGATGAGCTAGAAATTGGGTCTCCCCATATAACACCCCCAACCTCCAAGACTTTCAATTTGGACTTACCTACAGGGCGGGTCAGGCCAGTGTCAATTTACAAGTACACAACTTGACTTTCTATTTCAATTATTTCATGCCTTAATGATATTCAATTGTACATAACTCAAATTTAATAAGGCAACAATACAAGAGATAGAAGAAATTCATAAACATTATGAATTTAATAAAGTTGAGTACATAACTCAATCTTAAAGAGAGACTATTATAGCAAAAAATTCAAAACTTCGGCAACATGCCCTTATACAGAAATTAGAAACTTACTAAATAAAAAGTAGCTTAACTAATATTTATGGTCTTCATACAAGTCAAATTCCTGAAAAATATGAGGGAAAAGGGTAAGCACATAGTCCAGTGGATCTTTTCAAACCACCAAATTACTAATTTAGATTAATAACACATTCAAATTCAAGCACTTGCAAATCATTAAGTGTTCCAAACAATATTTTGTTTACAGTTATAAATTTGACTGAAAGGGTTTCAAAGCCCTTGATATTCTTTATCAAAATACCTCCTTTGAGTGAAAAAATATTTCTATGCCAAGTTTCAATGGACTTAGGGCCTAACCCTTATTCCAAGTATTTTGGGACATCACCCATGTGAACTAATCACATGTAAAGAACACCCACGGTGACCCTCATGTTCACTGTGACTGTATATAGTTCTTAATCTCAAAATCTTTCATTAATTTCATAATCATGAATCCTAAAATAAAACTCATGAAAGATAAATAAAAATAAACATGTTGAGCTCATAAACATTCAAAACATAAAAGCAAACACTTAGTATGCAGCATGCTTTAAACCTAAACATGCATAACCTAAACATGACATGGTTTTATGATCAACTATCATGAACTACATGCAAAAATCTGGATTTTAAACCATATTCTTCATACATAAATATTCATACTAAACTGAAATTAAATATGCATGAATATGGTATTAAACTAAACATGTAAAATAAGAGTTTGAGAAATTACTTCCACCTCAATAGTATATTCTCCTGAATCCTTGCAATATTATTTCACTTGTTTCGAGTCTTCGACTATCAATCTTCATGATCTACGTTTTGAAAATGTGATTTAATAACTATCCATGAAAAATACCTATGTATAGTACCATATATATGAACAGTACCGTATATAGGAATAGTACCGTATATTGGAACAGTGGATGTAAACAGTACTAAATAATAATAGTGAACAGTACCTTGTGAACAGTACCGTACTTGTAAATAGTAAATGACGTATACATGAACAGTAATACGTACTAAAATGAATAACGACATCTTCAATCATAAATAGAGACTTAGACAGAGTTATTATACTTGCTTTACTTTGTAGAGCCCTTTGGTTGCTCCAAAAGAGGTGTTAAGAAGTGGACCTTCACTATTGTTATATAAAACTTGGGGCTTTTTCCTCCCCATTACTATATTTGCTATCTAAATCAGCTAAAGAACAAGAGAAGAAAAGAGATTAAGCAAAGAAATTATTTCTTTCTTACTCGAATGAATTTTCAGAATGAGGGGAAGGGGATTTATATAGATTTTTTTGGCACAACAATGAAAATAAATAGTAGTGAATAGTGTGTTATTGTAGCTACAGTGCCCATTACTGTCGATACAATAATTGCCAAAAGTTATTTTGTTTGCCGACAAAGTAGTACATGCTACAATACCGTACTTTTGAACAATAAATTTTTTTTACTCGAATTTTGGGCATTACAACCTACTCTCCTTATTTTGGGTGAAGAGAACTGGATATTTGTTCTTCATCTCGCTTTCCAGCTCCCAGGTTGCTTCCTCCATGTCATGATGTCTCCACAGAATCTTGACTAGAGGAAAGTCCTTGGTCTTAAGACTCTATACCTTACGATCTAATATTCTGATTATTGTTCCCCGTAAGTTGCATTGTCTTGAAGTACAACTTCCTCCCATTGTATGATATGCGGTGGGTCTGGTTTACACTTTCGCAGCATCAATACATGGAATACATTATGCACTAAGGACATTCGGTTTTGGTAGCTCCAACTCATAAGCACATTCCCCAATTCTCCTAAGTATTTTAAAGGGTCTAACAAGTCTTGGTGATAACCTCCCCTTGAATCCAAACCTCTTAATTCCTTTTTGAGGACTAATTCTTAGAAATACTTTGTCTCCTACTTGGAACTTTACGGGTCTCCTTCTCTTATCAACATAGCTTTTCTGACGACTCAGAGCTATAACCAATCTCTTTCATATCAGTTTGAATTGGTTATTCATTTCTTCCACCAAATCTGGTCTAGTAAAACATGATCTTCAAGTTCAGCCCAACAGGTTGGTGATCTGCAGGGCCTTCCATAAAGAGCCTCATATGGAGCCATCTTGATACTTGCCTGATAATTATTATTATAGGCAAACTCTGTTAAGTGCAGGTACTTGCTCCAGTTCCCTTTAAAGTCCAGAACACAAGATCTCAACATATCTTCTAAGGTTTGGATAACTCTCTCAAATTGTCCATCTGTCTGGGGATGAAAAGCAGTGTTCATGGTGAGTTTAGTGCCCAACTCCTTCTGTAGAGTCTGCCAGAACTAAGAAGTAAAGTGAAAGTCCCTGTCAGATACTAACGTCTTGGGCACATTATGCAACCTTCCTATTTCCTTCACATGTAATTTTCTGTAATAACCCAAAATTTTGTCAAATAATTAAAGATAAATAAGTTTAAAGAAATTGAATGAAATAAGTCAAGTGAAAATAATTTTGAAGATTTTAAGACAACTTTGGGTGCAAATTATGGGTTAGAAAAATGAAAAATAATATAAAATATTTAGATGTAAAATAAAATAGAAAAATAAAACCTTATTTTGATAGTTAAATAAAAATGTCAAATTAAAAGAGTTGCTTAAGAAATAAATAGAAATAAAGTATATATGCACATATAGGTTAATATAGGTATGAATAAGGTGTGTGTTGGAACAATAAATGTTAATACTACATATTATAGGAATATGTACATAGAAAAATTCATATAATTAAATAAAAATGTAGTGTACATGTATTTATTAAAAATAAAAAAAATATTATATAAATATTAGTGTATAATTACAAAAATTATTATTTGTATATGAAATATGAAATAAATAAAAATACATAGAAATAAAAAATGTAGATTATTTAATTATTAGCATTAAAAATATTAAAGAAATAAAAAAAATATCTAATAAATGTAATATTAAATAATTTGAAAGGGAAAAATATTAGAAAATCATCAAAATAGAAGAGAATATACAAGAAAATCAAGTTTTTATCAATTAGGAAGTATCTAATTGGCAAAATTTCGGATAATAGGAACTTAGAATAGTGATTTTGGTATTAGAAACAGGATCCAACGACCAAAAACATATAATCCATCCGATCCAGGATCCAACGGCCACAATCAAGACCTTATCGAACACTCGGGTGCACCGGATCACCGAAATCCAACGGTCCACAATCAATCCGCTCGATCCAACGATTCAAATTTCATCCTCCTAATCTCGATCGTGAAACGAGTACTATGATCGAGGATAATCCAACAGGCCAGATTTCACTCGCCTAATCTCGATCGCGAAAACGAGTAATACAATCGAGGAAATCCGACGGCTCACGATCAACCCACCTGATCTCAATCGTGAACCGAGTACTGCGATCGAGGAAATCTGACGTTCCAGATTTCACCCGCCTGATCTAAATCGCGAATCCAGTGCTGCGATCGAAGAAATCTAACAGCCGACGTTCCACCCGCCCGATCTTGATCGCAAACAGAATCTCGAGGACGATCTGACAGTCTAGGTCTGAGGCTCCAATTAAATACGAAATAAAATCACGAAAAATATCTGAAAAAATTCAAAAATTGGTTTCTAAATTCCCAAAATTTTCTAAAAATTCACTCTCTATTCTCCTATGCTTGGGGGGCACGAAATTCTAAAGAATTGGCAAGTTTCCTACAAGATAACACCACAAACTTTCCATTCTTTACCCTTTTGAACTCTATATAAACACCCCCTATGCTCACAATTCATCTCATCCCAATAAACAAGAGTTGAATTGTCATCTTATTCTCTAGGCCTTCTTCTTGGCAATCCCCTTAGTTTTTGAGTGTTTTTGAGTGTTCTTAAGTGTTCTTGAGAGTTTTTGAGCGTTTGGAAGTCTTGAAGCAACAGAACTCTACCGGATTTCAGAGGCGTACAGAAGAGACATTTTTAAGGTGGAGGTGACTTCTAACTTCTACTTCTTTATTTTAATTTGAATAAGTCTTGCATGTGTGATAATGTTTTGAAGATGAGTGATTGAATATATGTTTTAATATGCATGCTTTAATTATTTGATGTGCCATGAAATACATGTCATGCATGTCTAGAAATTAAGAATATTGATGCATGTTATAAATGAATTGTGCCATGAATAATTATTTACTGATTCATGTTTTGTGTATGTTGCATCGATGGTTTAATCTGATATTGTGTGTTTTATCACTAAGAAAAGATTAAATAATGATTCAATCCACATACCGGCGCGATGATGGACTTCTTAGTGTCATCGTGTGTGTTCGACCCCCCGACTCGGCTTGTCGGTTTACCATTGACGATTTTGAATTAGGTTTCCAAGAGTGATCCCACTTCATAGATATTGGGGTTTGTGTTTCGGTTTGACATTCTCCCTACCTATGATGTGGAATACAGAGATTAAACTCTTTCGGTCTGAATGTCAACTATAAACAAGAAATTTGTTTTAATCGCCAAATGTACAAAAGTGTTTGATATGCTTGGTTTGTTTGAATTGAAATAGTGATTCAGATGTTTAGAAAGATCCACTGGGCTATGTGCTCACCCCTTTCGTCTATTTTTCAGGTAATTGATTTACATGAAGACCATGAAAATTAGTTAGGTTTTTTTTTATTTAAAAAGTTTTTAATTTCTATGTAAGGGCATGTTGCCCAAGATTTAAGACTTCCGCTATAATAATTTTTTTTAAAATCAAATTATGTACTCAATTTTATTTAATTACTTGAGTTTATGAATTTCAATTATTTCTTGTATCATTGCCTTACTAAATTTTTGAATTTAAGCTATGTACTGTTAAATACAATCAAGGCATGAAATAATTGAAATAGAAAGAAAGTCAAGTGTGTGTCACTTGTAAAGTAACACCGACCCGGCCCGCCGTTTGGTTTAGTCCACCATCAAGAGAATGGTGGTCGTGTCCAATGCTTAAAGATACGGGGGTTGGGGTTTTACAAAGGTGGTATCAGAGCTCAGTTAGTAGATATACTGGGCAAGAATTGGAAAGTTACTCCGATACAAAGGTGGTATCAGAGCCCAGTTAGTAGATATACTAGGCAAGAATTGGAAAGTTACTCTGATACCAAAGGTGGTATTAGAGCCTACGCTTTAGGTGCCTTGGGCTAGAAATAGAACGTTAAGCCTAAACATGTGTAGATTAGGCTAGAAAATAAAAAGTCAAACATTAGTCGCTTGACAAAGAATTTGAAACTCAAATTAGGGTTTCACACTGAATTAGGTTGAAATTTAATGCCTTACCTTCTATTTTTGAAAATTAAAAAATGTTTTAAAAAATATTTTCAAAAAGGAAAGATATGTTTTCAAATGTGTTTTTTTGGATACAAAGACTACAAGTTGAGCTGATAGTGGGTAAGCCTTGTCCTGAGTAAAGCTAAACATTGAAAGGGAGGTGGGTTATCCCGCCCGGGCAAGCG
>JAJIYU010017847.1:0-11502 GCA_030144865.1 Tinospora cordifolia | reverse complement strand
TATATATATATATATATATATATATATATATATATGTATATAAAAAAAAAAGAGGAAAAGGGGGTGGGAATCAGCGCATGGGCCAATTCCCGGGTAGGGCCATGGGCCCGACCCACCCCGTGGACTTGAGCAGGCCATTGGCCCGCGCGAGATGGGGATCGAATTCGTGGGCTGGCCCATGGTTTTGGCCAGCCCACTCGCCCAAGAGGGCCAGTAGCCCCCTTTGCCCCTCGTTTTTCTGGATTTTTGATTGATTTTTGGAGATTTTTAACATTTTTCCAGCCATCAAACCATGGGGCCTCATGGTTTTGCCATCAACTCATGGCCTCCATTGTGACCAATAGGCATTGTCAACTAGGCAGCCAGCATGTGAGGTTGAGAGCGACATGTCACCCACATTTTTGCCAAGCAAGCACCCCCATGCAACAAAATGCCTTCTTTGAGCTCAAGTCCAGAAATTCCAGATTTTTGTAGCCAACTTCCCTAGCTTGGATCTCCCTCAATTCTCAACCAAATCCATTTAACCATAGCTTGATTTGAAGCTTGTACCGCCATCTACAAAGTTTTACAAGTGGTTTGCCCAATTTTAGAGCCGTCTGAAGCAGAAATCATCAAGAAAAGGTGTTGTTCACATTGTTCAAACCCAGAAAACTAGAAAGTGTGTGTAACCACCTTGGGAGCTTCAAATCTTTGGTCATTCCCAGTCCTTTTTGGAGGTAAAACTATCCACCTTCTTCATTTTCATATGTATTTTAACCTCCAAGTGTTAGAGAACGAAAACTAGGGCTTTACATATGATTTTCAAATCATTAAAGTTGGTTACTTACTCACTATTACAACTGTGTAACAGAGACAGTTGGAGCATCTGTGGGAAAGCTCACTCTTAAACCATTCTAAGCTCGTCCCTGAGGTATAATCCATCATCCTACCTCCTTATCATGTCTATTCAAGTGTCCGAGTGGTAGGAACCAGAAACTGAAACGTTTAGTATGTTTTATAAGCCACTGTTGTCAACTGTTAGACTTACTGTTGCGACAGTGCCGACAGAAACAATTTGAGACCAGAATCGGAGCTACATTTGGGATTCCTAAAGGCATCCTTTCGGGCTGGAACCAGAGGCATTGTAGACCCCATAGTAGAGGTTCCAGAAAGGTATAAACACGTGACCTTGAGCCCTTGTGGATGTATTTTGTTATACTTGTAAATATGCCATGATTGTAGGGTGCTAAAACAGATTTCTTGTGTTCTTTAAAATACAGCAGAGAAATTAGTGCATAGATAGACATGAATTTGGCATTGCATGTTACTGATTCAAAGTGTTTTTGATTAATGGATGTGTTATGATCTATATACTACAATTAGACACAAGAAATAACCCATGAAATTGTGATTTAATGAGGGAAAAGAATATTAGGATGATAGTAGAAACTAGGAACCCAGAGATTTCCTGCAATCTGGCTGAAAATTTTGAGATGAAATTAACTGACCAAACCTTGATAGATGGAGTTGAAATTTGGTGGAGAGATCCTTAGGTATGTCTAGAAGTCGCCTACCAAATTTTAGGACATTCTGATATGTATAGGTAGGTCAATTCAGGCAAACAGTCACTGCCTATCACAGAGTATACAAGATCTGTACAGTCTCTGTTGTTATACCTAGAAACCCTAGTAAACGATGTCCAAAAATTGTGATTCAAAATTATGGAAAAACTTTATGAAGTCTAGAACATTTTTGTAAAGTTTGGCATGAATCTGATGTACGGATTGCCCGCAGAAGAATAGGAAAAATGGTTGCGCAGATAGAGCCATAGGCTAATGTTGTGCCTAAGTGATGGGAATTGAGAATATTGACCCTTTTTGGCCCAATTGATTTCATGAAGACCAGAATTGACCATTTGAGACTCTGTTAACCAGTTAGGTTCGCAAGTAATAGGTTGACTAGGGTTGACCAAGATTGAACAAGATCAATCAAATTGACTTAGCAACTAAGGCAAGATGAACAAACATATGTGGACTATTATTGACTAGGTTAAGTTATTGATTAACCAATGATGTATAGTTAGAGTGATCCAAGTCTCATGTTAATATTAAGAAGTTACGTCGATTTCGCCAGACCAAGTGCTAGAGGGACACGACCGGTTGCGAGAGGAGCACCGGGAGCGGAGCATCCCAGTGAGTAGTGTTTTCTAACTTATTTCTTAGAGCTTGTTATTCTGTGCATTATAAAAATGAGATTACATATTGTGATGTATTTGCATTCTTTTAAATGGGTTTTAAATGAAAAGTGTACCGAGTCTCGAGGTTCGAGAGTACAGAGTTAGGGTGAACTGTGTCGGTCTCTCATACGACCCCGAGAGGTGACCACCTAGCACAAAGTGCCTATCGAGGGGGTTTTGTGGGCCTATGATGACAGCAACGACAATAAGACCTAATTGGGCCATCACAATAAGGCAACGACAATAAGTCCTGGTTGGTCGTTGCGATGATGGCAATGGCAATAAAACCTATCAGAGTCGACACAATGTGCCTAATTGTCTGTAACCTACTCGAGTGATTTTTAGTCGCCTTGGAGAGCTTGCGAGCCTCGGTGAATGTTTTCATTATTTAACTATTTTTGAATGAGGTTGCACAACTGTATTATGGATTTAAATTGTGTTTACTGTTGCATTCACCTACATAATGCTATTGCTCATGCATTCATGACACATGTTTTATCTGTGGAATACTCATTTTATGTTTGAATTAGACTGCATTACTCAGTGAGCCGTCGTGGACAATTAGGCTCACTACTCTAACTTTTTAGGTTCTTCAGTCGCGGATAAGGGCAAGGGAGTGTTCATCACGTAGAGCTGCACTTTCTTACTTTTTGGGTAGGTTTTCTTCGTACTTTTTGTGTTTTGAGGGTTAGAATCTATGTATAGGGGTGATGAAACCTTGTATATAATGGATAGTCATTCCCGTTGCTACACATGTTATAATGACCCATTTTGGATAAATATCAAGTTTTATTGGTGTTCGTGTGTTAAATTTCTTCTGCATTCCTTATGATTACTCTGAAAGTGTGTGATGTGGTGTTGTATGTTGAGGCTTAACAGTGTCTTGGCAAGCTCGGCTTATGGGCGAGTTTGTTGGGACACTGTGTCAGTCGGTTTGTCCTTCGTCTTAGGGAAGGGGTCCCGACTAAATTAAAGAATTCAACAAATCAAAGAAGGTATAATGACCCTATCTAAGTCTCAAATGCATGATTTATGGTTTGGAGTTTGAAGTATTAGGCCGCCAAGGTCATAGGAAGGCAAAGGATGGGAGAAACGTACAAAGAAATCCAATTTTCATATTGGTTACTGTGGTAGTGATCACTGTTATCACGGTAATGCCTTCGTCTTCCTCTATTTTGGCAAATTCTCCTTTTGATTACTGCGGTAGCCTATTGCAGTAATTCCATTGTTTTTTTAAAAACTCCTCTAGTTACTATGGTACTCTACCATGGTAATGCAAGTCTGTTTTACAAATCCCCTCTGGTTACTACGATAGCCTACTGTAGTAGTGTTTTTGCACTTCCTGCTTTTAACTTCTACGGTCTTGGTTATTGCGGTAATCTTTTCCTCTACCATGGTGCACAGGACCAAGACCATGTTGAGGTTTACCTAAAATGATTTCCTTGCACATTACATGTCATATAGAATAAGGGACCATTAGAATATGATTCAAGAATGTTAGAAACACCATAATCATAAAAAATAATGCATTGAATCTTAACTCTTCAAGGTTGAAAGCTCAAGGAAGATTGGAATAATGATACCAAAAACAAAAAGGAACTAAGGCTTTGAAGTGGAGATGATTTTCAAATTTTAACTTATTATTTTGATTCAAGTGATATATGAATGTGTGCTAGCTTAGGCTAGGAATATGCTTTGAATCTATGTGTTATGCTTTGAATGGTATATGCATACCTAGAGATATACTATTGGTGAATGTTGATGCATGAGTAATGTATGTGATATCATGACTTGTTAGCATGCTTAAGATTACTATGAATGATGATTACCTTGCTTATAAGGCTCACGTGTTTATCCATCCGATTTAATCTATTATTAATGTGTTTTGACACTAAAGAAAGATTAATAAAGATTATAACCACGTACAGGCACGAAGATGGATTTCATTGTGATTGTTCCAACCCAAACTTCGCTTGCTGGTCATTTTGATTTTTTGAATTGGAATTGAGTGCATGGATTGACCCCACTTCCCAAATTGTGAACTGGGTATTTGAATTGACCCCACTTCACCAATAAAGGGTTTAAGCATTTGGATTGACCTCTTTCCCTAGATTTAGACACTGATGCAAATTCCTTTAGGTTTTAAAGTCAACAAATAACAAGTTATGTTTGAATAACCTAATCTATGAAAGTGTTTGACATGTATATTTTATTTGATAGAAATAATGATTTAAATATATGGGTTGATCCATCGGGCTCTTGAGCTCACCCCTTTTTCCAACATTTGAGGAAATTAAAGATCAGAAGTGCGTAGATTATTTTCAAAGTTATCTTTTTCTAGCTTCATAATTTTATTTCAAGTCAGGCATGTTGGCCCTAGTTTCTTTTGTTACCTTTAAAGATGTTTTGTTGAAATAAAAAGGTCCTTATATCATTGATTATTGACATTGATTTTTCATATAAAGATATTGATTTATTTTATCAAAAGACTTCAAAGTGTTTTATGTGAAATCTCCATAAGTTATTATGCCACATAAAGTCTTATAGAGTTGGAACATTGAAAATAAAGAGAATTAAAGAGAAAAAGATTGAGATAATTTGACGTACTGCCTCTCGGGTGGCCCAAGATGATTGATGTTACACTTTGCACGTGATAATAATGTGGTGATTATTTGAGTTTGAGGGCATTTGGATAAAATTGCACCCTTCGAAACCGAAAAGCAGTTGGTGTGGACCACATGGGGTAGGTGGGGTGTTACCCTAACCATCCCACATAACAACTATAGTGGCAGGAAGAAGGAAAACCCATAATATTGTATAGCAGTAGCAAGTTCTAGGCATAAAACCTACTTCTAGACATTCTTTTGGAGTAACAGAAGGATTCAATGGATCAAAGAAGGTATAGTAGCCCTATCTAAGTCCAGTGCATGGTTCATGGTCTAGAGCTTTAAGTATTACACTGCCAAGGTCAAAGGAGAACAATGGATGGGAGAAACATGCACGAAAGTCCACTTTTCATGCTAATTACCGTGGTACTGCATTCATTTTCCTCCATTTTTGGATTTTCACATTGGTTACAGTGGTATTCTACCACGGTAATATAATACATTTTATCACTGGCCTCTGGTTACTGCGGCCGAGGTAGCCTACTGCGGTAATGATAATGCATATTGCGATAGCCTACTGCAGTAATGTACCCATTCTTTAGTGATTCCTTTTGGTTACCATGGTAGTGCTTTTGCACTTCTTGTTTCTCACTTATGCATTCTAATTACTATGGTATTCCATTCTTTTATCGCAGTACATAGAAGCAAAAATACACTAAGACTCATTTAACATGATATCCTTGCACATTATATGTCATATTGGATAATGAATCATTAAGGTATGGTTTAAAAGTGTTAGAAACACCATAATCACCAAGAATAATGTATTGAATCTTAATCTTTAAGGTTAAAAACTCAAAAAGGCTTAGAATAACAACAAAGGACAGGAAGGAATTAAGCTTTAAAGGTGGAGATGATTTCTAAGTTTTAAATTATTATTTTATTTAAATAAAGTATGCATGTGCGCTTGTTTTATGCCTCGAATAGAATAGGCATGTTTAGGAATGTATGCCTCGAATAGAATAGGCATGTTTAGGAATGCCTAGAGATATATGACTGATGAATGTTGATGCATGAGTATGTGATAACATGATCGATGTATGACCTGTTATCATGCTTAAGATTACTATAGAATGATGATTACCATGTTTATAATGCTCACATGTTTATTACTGAAAGATATATTTGATTTAATCTATTATTAATGTGATTTGTTATTAAAGAAAGATTAATAAAGATTATAACCATGTATCAACGGAATGATGGATTTCATTGCAAGTGTTCCAAACCGAACTCGGCTTGCCAGTTATTTGACATCTTAATTTGGAATTGAGTATTTGGATTGACCTCACTTCCTTGATTGGTAAATTGGGCATTTGGCTTAACCACATTTTACTAACTGATGAAGAGTTCGAGCGTTTGGATTGTCTTCACTCCCCCGATTTAGAATACTGAGATGGATTCCTTTTGGTCTTAACACCAACTTATGAACAAGTCATTGTTTTGAATCATCTAATCTGTAAAAGTGTTTGACATGTATATTTTATTTGATTGGAATAATGATTTAAATATTTGGGACGATTCACTAGGTTCTTTGAGCTCACCCCTTCTTTTCTGAACAAGTTGGGTTTTACCCTGACTATTTCTTTCAAGAAGTTACTTTTATGGTTTTATAATTTTTTTCTTAGTCGGGCATGTTGGACCTAGTTTCCTTTTCGCTTTAAATTTGTTTTACTGAATAAACTCGATGTCCTTATAAAAATTGATGATGATGTTGATTTATTTTATCAAAAGGTTTCAAGGTACTTTTATGAATCTGTATGAGTTATTGCGATCATGATGTCTCATAGAGTTGGGACAGAAAGAAACAAAAGAGATAGAAAAGAAAGAGAAAGAGACAAAGTGACGTCTCGCCTCTAGGATGGCCATGATGTTGACATAATGTTTGGCACGTGACGATAACATGTCTGTTGCTATTGGTTCTAGGGCATGATGGTAATTACACCCTTTGGAATTGAAATGAGTTGGGCCGTAGAGGAGGCGGGTGTTACAGTAGAACAACTTGGTGTTAATTAAGACCAAGTTAAATTTCATTTTTAAAATAAAACAATTGGAGGATGAATTTGATGGCAATGAGAGCTTGATGAGGTACTTAAAAAAAACTTGGTTGGATCCCTTTAAAGAAAAGTTCATGAAGGCATGAAGCGAAATTAAGGCACCTCGGAAACACTACGATAAATAGAACGAAGACTGCTCATACCAAGCTAAAGAAGTACCTTAGCAACTCTTAGGAAAACTTTGAGTCTACTCACCAAACAATCAATAAGATGCTTGAGTTGCAACATACTAAGATCAAGTCATCTTTTAAAAGAAGTCTAATATGATGGTGCATCAGTATCATGATGTTATCTTTTAGTAATTACATGATTTTGTCCCTAGAGTTGCTTTAGACAAGATATTTGAAGAGTTGCAATGCATGCAAGTTGTTGGATTGGATAAAGAGTTACGTGGATGTCTAACAAGTCACACACACACACACACACACACTTCCTTGTGCCCACAAGCTTGAATCATATCCTTTTACATAATGTAGACCTCTATTGGCATAAGCTTAGCTTCATTGTAACTAAAAGTGATAAACAATTTGATTTCAACTTAAGATCAATGTTGCAAAGATTTGAAGAAAATATAAAAATCGTGATGATAATATGAGAGCTAAAATGATTCAATAGTTCCAAGAGATTACCTTTAATCACTTCTTCCCCATCAATTGTTGTGCCTCCTGAGAAATTAAAAACAAAAGGGAGACCAAACGAGAAAGTGTACATACTCACTAAAAGGGAAGTCTCTTGATTTGGGCATATCTTGTTTGTTGGCTCAAGCTCTTATTCTATATCAATTATGCAGAAGAGAGTTTTAAAGAAGGTTCACAAGATATGTTCCATAACGAGTATAAGTTATCTTTACTTTGTATTACTTGAATGACATCAATATTTTAGCAAAGCGGTGAATGTTGAATCCAATGATAATTATGGTTATCTCATAATTATAGATGGTATTGGTATGGATCAAAAGGATGATTGGATGTACGACAAAATGTGCACAGAGAATTATACTTATTTGAAGAAAAATACAAAGAAGCGTTATGTTGTGATGAAAGGTTGAGTGAGATAAGGCTGGCATTGGAACATAGAGCCTTGTTTGCACCTAAAACTAAGTGGATGACATTTCTTGACATAGGCCTCTTGATGTCTACAATATATAATGTCAGGGCGTCTTCAATGGCGCCCAGACAATGAGCGCGCCAGCTCATTGTCTGGGCGCCACATAATTTAAAAAAAATTTAAAAAGATGTTGAGCGCTCGGTTTGCACCGAGCGTTCAACAATCTTTTGCTGAGGTGGCGCTCCACTGAGCGCTACCTCAGCGGGCAATAAACCCCCATTGGTGTTGCCCTGATATTGGTCATTCTATTTAAAGACCATTAATGAACCTTTCTCCCATGAAGAAACCAAGCCCCACCAATTTTTTTTAAGCACATTATTGGCATATGTAGGCTTAATTAACGACAATCATTTTGTGAAGGCAATTTGTAATTTTCAATTACTTGTGAAATTTGTTTAGTAATGCATATATCCGATGTAAATCATTTATTATTTCTTTAGGTTTTGTTTAAGACAAATTCTCTAGTTTTGTCAATCTGGCTAGCATTGATTGCATTTAAAGACATAGAGGCACATAGATAAGCCAATGGGATCACATAATTTATTATTTATAGCAACGTAATACATAAACATTTGTCATTGCCTTCATTTATAGTTTTAATATAATATCAATTTTTACGGATATCCTTATAGCTGAGCAAGTCATTTCTTGATTTAGAATATAAGATATCATCAATACTAAATATCATGCCACTTGGACAACATTACACTTCCTTTTTCAAAGCTTTCAATCATATTTGAATGCTTAATATTGTAATTATATTAGCTTTAGCTAATTCTAGACTAGAAAATATCATTCATTTGAAGAATAATGTGTTGTTGTACAATCGATGAACTATTTATCTTTTTTATTTAATTCATAATTAATTATAAAAATATATAGATACCTACCTACATGTATATATATACAATAAACCATTTTGCATAAGCATATTATACTAAGAAAAAAAATATAATAATATTTTAATATTTTTCTATTCAGTTGAATCCTTTAGAATATTTAAAAATTTTTATATCCACATTGGTCTATAATGCCCCCTTTTTACCGTTAACCATGTTCATCAATCTAAACCATTTTTTTCATCTCAACATAGGTTAACCAAATGTTTAATTGTACTCCAAGTACAAATATTAATGCCTTTTTATTTCGCATTTCTAATGTATATTCACATGGCCTTTTATATGTTCATTTGTAAACCTTTGCCATTTTTTTGCCTTACAACATCATATTTATTTTAATTATTTGAAAAGTTATTAACACCATAGTATTGAAGATTATTTTTGCCTCAAACCTTGCATATATATATATATATATTTTTTCATTTATTATAATGACTATATCCACATTTATATTAATACTTATTATTTGAAGCAATATTTACTTCAATTAATATGGTATACTAGTTGTAGGAGAATTGTGATCTTTTATCAAAGTAGTCATTATTTTGCTCATACATTGTCGCGACATCTTCTCAGGTGACATCACCACCGGCACATAATTTATAAACATGTCAGAAGATTGACATGTCAGAAAACCTTGTAAGCCTTTCTAACTACATCACTAATTTTTCCAAAAAAATTTTGACCAACTCTCCTCTAAAAATTTAGCATGTCACCAAGTAAAATCATATGATAAATCATAATCAATATAACAAAAATAGATATTCAGCCTCTTATCAACCATTGCTCTACATAACATCCATAATATGCTCTAACAATACACTCATATGGAAACCAATATATGTACATCTCAAAATACCTTGGTTTGGCTAATTGTTATAATTAACAATGTATTATAATTCTAAAAAAAAACAAGTAACTATTATTAAAACATCTTTCCTTTCCCTTTCATGTCCAAATATGGAGAAAATAATGGAGAGTAGAGTGAGCAAACAATAAGTTCAACGAATAATCCAACTATTGGTATTACCTAGCCATCATATAGATAAAAACATGAAGAACAAAACAAATTTAAAATCACTTGCAAATAAAATAAAAAATAATATATATGCATCATCTAATGTATGAACATGCAATCCGTTTTAACAATATGCAATTTCCTTAAATACATGAATCATCTCCCTCCTCCCGAATAATATAGTGAGTCTACACCTCATGTTTAACACCCCGGTCCCCTAGGACTCGCAGAAGTTAGGGCGCTTGCACGGAGATGTGCACCCATCCTGCAGGAGAAGTCACAAAACGGTCGTCCACCAAGGATTGGAGTGCTATTTAAACTCATTTTCTCTCTATGTCTTTCTATCTTTCAAAATTTCCTTTCTAAAATTTTTCAAGTAGTGATAAAATCAAATTTACATGGGAATGATATTTATCCTTCTTTATTTTTGAAATAAAATTTCTAAGTAAATGAAGTGGGTCAAAGAAATTACAAGTAAAATGAGAAGCTTCAAGTCCTTATTTAAACAATTTAAATATCTCTGAAATAAACTTAAAACATTTAATCACATATAAAATGTTTAGTCTAAAAGAAAGGGGCACATATCATGTTTCAAATTATGTACAGAAAAGATATGACATACAAAAGACATGTAACAACCTCCCTTGTGAGGTTTCAACAAAATAATTGGAATCGTCCAGAGATGGTCAACTTGTACCATGTCAACTATCACCTAAAAAAGGAAATGGGTTGAGCTCGAAGGCCCAGTAGATTATCCCTAAACATCATTAGCATTATCTATACCAAAATACCAACCACACTAACACTTTCATTACATTAAGGCATTTCAAACACATTGTTTGTTATTTCGTCATACACAAGACCGAAAGAGATCCGCTCTCGGTGTCCCCTTGTGGTTCGGGAATGACTGTGGAGGTAACGCTGTGCAGCCTATTACATTTCAGGACCCACATCTAAGGAGGGAGGTAACACCATGCAACTTATTACCTTTCCATCTTAAGAACAATCAGTTGTCGTAAGCAATTCGAGTGGGGATAACCACGATGACGCTATGCAACTTATCATCACCCCGGTACGTAGAGTTCTTAAATCTTATTTTAATCTTCTTTAGTTTTACAATCGCATGACAATTCATTCATCGCAAGTGATACCTTAGCTACATGTAAATCAATTATACTGAAATTCAAGTAATTCAATTATAGCATGAATCATTTCAAGTTATCTAAGCATGTGAGTGCATCAATTTTCAAATAATCATCATGTTATTTAAGCAATTTAACCATTCATTCCAATCAATAGTCACTCAAGAACAATCTTAGCATGCTCCTTATGCTTATTCAAAATAATCAATCATGTCCCTACATAGGTATCCCCTGGTGTACACAAGGCCAGAATGAAAAAACAAAAGAAAAAAATAGAGTGTAGGTGTAATACCGAAAATTTTAGTGACGTAATAATCGAAATTTGAGTTTAAAACACATATATGTATATATTTAAATATAAACACATATATATATTTGTTATTGGTATGCAATTAATT
>JAJIYU010017846.1:0-11480 GCA_030144865.1 Tinospora cordifolia | reverse complement strand
CAAATCAATGGGAGGGAACCACCTCCTTAAATCAATATACAGTGCTTAAAATGTTTGTATCTGTGTGTTGTATATAACTATATTTGAGTGTTACATAGTAAAGACCTCATGGCTTTCTGCATTTCTCAATTATAAAAATATGGCTGTCTAGGTTATTATTTGAAGGTTCTGTTCAAGGTATTTTTAGATTTTTTTTTTTTTAATTTAACAAAGAACTGTATGTTAATAGTGGCAGAAATTTTATTTTTATTGTTGCCCGAAACAATAAACAAATCCCAAGAGGCTTAAATTTGAGTTCAACGACACTTTAGAAGCCATAGAATTGGCTAAGGGAAACGCAGATTTGTTAAAATGAGAAAAAATAGTCTTACTATTGAGATATCCAGATTGATTCTAGGTGAATGGCGTAGGCCAGTGGGCCTTGCAAATTCTTGACTATGTTCAAATAACCACATAAATTGCAGGATTCAATGCATCATTCCAGAGATTTTTTGAGGCCTCTCGTGATGATTTGCATACTGCTTCTTCTAGCGAGCTGCAAATCCACAAGAAAGCCAACGTAACCAATCCTTGATCATGGAAAAGAAAATGATAAAACATTGCGATGATGAGATTAAACAAATAGTGACGACAGCAAAATACGACGATTGCCTGTAAAAGTTATAAAAAGATGGTTGAAGAAAATAATGACAATTTATGGTTAGTTAAAAAGTAATTAACAAGGAATGAAATGGTTTGATAAGGCATGTACGCAAGTTAGTTAATAATGTCTATAAATATCACTATTTTCTTTCTCTCAAATAATTTTTTCTCATTCTTTTTTTTTCATCTTCATCTTAGTTTTCTTTTAGTTCAAAAAAAAAGAAGTCTCTTTGTTTTTTCGTCGAGTGTAAAAAGAAAGTTATAATTTGTTATTTATAGTGATATTTTTGTATCTTATCTGTGGATGTTTCGCTCACATTAAGGATTTTAACATATTAAACCTTTGTGCCTACTATATTTTCTAGTTTATTCATTTTATTCTTTAGTTATGTCATATTGCACACGCCTTTTATTCCCTAAATATCATCCATTAGAATCCAACCAGCACCTGCGTTCAAAGAATGCTTATTCCACACAGTTGAGTAGTTTAGTAACCAATGGTTATCATCTACGCTATTATGATTGATGATGGTGGATGAAGCTAGTGGCCTGTGTGCACCATTTGTTTCAGAAACCATGCCTTGAATAATGGTGTTCATTTGGTTTATCTCTAAACACGTTATCATTTCTAGCTTTCCATATAAACCAACATGTGAGAGCCGCAATGTTCAACAGATTCTTTTGGTAAAGGAGGTTGGCTACACGATCAGTAAAGGTAGTTGATAATTCTCCAAATGATTCGTGTTGTAAGTTTACAGAAAGTGAATTTAGATAAGGATGAAGTAAACCTCATGCAACGTGAGAATTCACATCCCATGAAAATATGTTTAACAGTTCCACCAGCAAGTTTACAAACAGAACAGAAATGATCCACCACCAAACCTTGTTTCATATAGATTCCAAACCTTTCCTAACTCTATTAATCTGGTTACTTGTAGATCATGTTGCCTTGAGCCCCATAAACCCACTTTTACTTACCTCAAGACCCAATAGATAACTTGATTTCCTAAGAAGAGAACCAGACTTATTGAAGTGCCAACAAATTCTGTCCTCATCACATAGGTAAATAGTCAGCAGAATTTTCTGAATTAGCCTAAGCTCATCCTCAAGGAATAAATTGTTAAAAAATCCACAGAGTTGGGCCGAAAAGGGGAAAAGCTTTCGGTTCTTAGTTATTTTGTAGCTAAATTCTATGTAATCGCAAGAATCCTTGAAATGAGATCTTAACTCAAAACTATTTGATATTTTAAACAGAGTTGCTTTTTAAAAACTACAATGCGATAAAAGTTATAAGCTATGCTCAAAGGAAGTTTTTGTCTATCGTTGGCCTCGATGGTAGAATTACTCGACCAACAATATTAAGATTATTGTTATAGTTGTAATAAGGGCATCCGTAATGCGCGTCTAATGCGTTAAGGTAGCGCTGAATAGAGCGTCACCTTAGCAAGCAAAGTGTTGAGCGTTCAATACAGACCGAGCGCTTAACACTTTCTTTTCTTCTTTAACAGGGTTTACAACACATTTAATGCATTGCAGACCCTCATTTTTTATTTTTTTTATAAAAATGAGCTGGCGTTCGCTCATTGTCCCCAGCGCTCGTTTGAGTGCTGGGGATGTCCTAACTACAACTCTTACAACAAGTACATAAATAAATATAAACCTCAAAATATACATTATTTATTCATCAAACAACCGTGGGTGTTTTAATTACATAATATATACAACTGCAGCAATCAATTTAATATTTTTCTATAAACAAAAACAGATTAATGAAAGTAAATTTACAAATTGGTGCATAGATCTTACCCATTAAGTACCCTAATCATTTTAAAACAACTGAATGTACTATCATTATTTCATTACTTCTAAATTAGTATAAGTCCTGCATTCTTAATTTAGATCAATAATAAAACAATAAACAAGATAAAGTAACCCAATTAAGTACTTCATAGATGAACTGATGTATAGTTTAAGCAAAATTTTATTAAAAAATAATTAAAAAAGCACTAGTTTCTTCAATTCCTCCCCCAAAAAAAGAGCTGTGATTTTATAAATTATGAATTTATGATAATAAAGTGGCTACAACTTGTATTTATGATTATGAGGTCACTCTGTTCCATCTAATGGAGCTTGTTCTTGAACATTACGGATCAGCCCATGAGCCTTTTCCGTTTAGGCCTGCTATGGAGAAATGTTGAACCTTATACTGTTTTTTTTTTTTTTTTTTTTTTTTTTTTTTTTGTGGTGTGTGTTATGTATATAAACTATAATTACAAATTGTTTGTTTTAAGCTCTAGCTTCTAACCACATAGTCACTTGTATTTAATTTATTATTTTGATAAATAAGCTACCATGGTAAGAAAGAGAAGTCTTTTTAATGAACAGAGACTACAAAAGGGTCAATTATCTTAGAGATGATTGAAAAGCAGATTAAAATTGTAATTTTTTTTTCTTTTTTTGATACAAATTCAAAACTTTTGTTGTTATGAGGTATAAACTATTATACAGTACATTTTGAACTTTAAGAAATTTGCTACATTCATTCGTATAAACAAATTAGAGATGCAAATGATCATTTTAAGCTTTGAAATACATTGATTGATCACTTATGAGAAAAATATAATAACTCAGATGATTAAGTGTATATTTTTACAATTAATGGAATATTTTTAGCTATTTTTAGGTTTTTTTAATTTTTATAATGCATTATTTTTTAAGTTAGATTAAAATTTAAATTTTATATAATAATTAATTGATTACTAATGATCCACTAAATAATTTATAATTAATTAATTTTAAATTGTTAATTTTAATTAATTATTATATAACAAAATAATTATTTAAATTTTGTATCGTGTTATTTATTTATTATTTATTTATTAATAAATAAATATAATATGAGTAAACATGTGAAATAAAATTTATGCATAAAAATATATCTTTTAAAAAATAACAAAAAAGGAGGTAAAAAGGAATATGTTTAAAATATTTTTTTTTTTGAGTAAAAAATGAAGTAAATGAGTTGAAGAAGAAGTTATTGTTTGATGTTGAAATAACTTCAAAATGAAGTAAAAAATAGAATAATGGTTTGAGATGCCCTTAATATTGTCCACACTGAAATTAGTATTATATGCAAATTAAATAAAAAAAGAATTTTAAAAAACTCTCAAAATACATTTTCTGACTTGCTAAGATTAGATGGAATATGTTTGTCTCACCTAGGGTAGTAGAATTAAATTTTCTATCCTATGAAGAGTGCGCAAAATCATGTTGTCTGCCAAGTCAACGTATCCTAGGGTAGTAGAACAGAAGAATCGCGTTTATCTCTGACAAGTCAATCATATCAAATCTATCCATGCTTGATAAAGCGAACACATTAAGACCTAAGTCGTAAATTTAGGTTTTAATATGCATTATGTCATCATTTTCACTAAATTTTTCTTTTCATAAAAATAATGTTTTAGAACAAAATACATTTTTGTAGAGGATGAACAACTTTTTAAGTCCCTTTACATTGTTGTAAACACTTCTCAAATATCTTAGAGAAACTCCCCAATTGAATGAAAAACTCTTCTGCCCACTTTGAATTACAGTTAATGTTAATGCTACTTGCAGGAGCAAGGGAAGGTATGCTTGGAGAAAACACTTAAAATTGCATTAAAAATAGAAACACAGCTGTGAAACTAGCCACCCAAGTACAGTGCCTTTCCCCATTCACATTAGAAAGGTTCTTCTGTTGCGTGCCAACGAGGGCTTACTAGATTTGGCAAAGCTCCAAGCAATAGTCATTATCAAATTTATGAGAAGGAATATTTTTTGAAAATTATTTATGATGGAAGTACATCATCCTTATGATATCAAAAAAATGTAAGTTGAAAAAAAAAAATGAAAAAGAAAACAAGCTGACTTTATTCAAGAAAAAAAATTGTTATTCTTATGCTTTTGTATTTGGTTGGTTTTTCGAGAAAATTATGATTTCTTAAAAATTAATTTTTTTCATATTTAGTAAACAAAAATGAGGAGAAAAAAGTTTTAAATTTTTTTTCAGACCCTCATATTTTCTTATCAATATTTACCCAGTTTAGAGGCGAAAGAATAAGATTTTTTCATGAAAAAAAATCTTTGCACATTAATTTGAAAATAATTACTTATAGCTAATTTTTACCAAATTTTTTTAAGTCTAATTAAACAATCATTAGCCAATTTTGTCCTGAAACACTTTCTCAAGAAAGACTTTATTAAAAAAAGTTGATATATATATATATATATATATATATATATATTTTTTTTTTTTAAATTTCTTATCACAGACCCAATGGAGATACATTTGTATCACCTTTATCAATATGAGCCTTCCACGGTTCTATCACTCTACTCTGAGATTTCTAGTTCACAATTTATCAGTAGCCAAAAAAAAAAATATATATATATATATATATATATATAAAGAAGTCAATCAACTGTCCCACTTAGATTACAACTTTTTCCCTTATAACCAAAAAGATAGTCTGTGAAGCAATTGAATGACCCTCCTAAATTAAAAGAATCTTTCCTTCCTTTTTTTTTTTTGGTTTTTTTTTTTTTTTTTCATGAAGTGCAGTTTATATATAGTTCATACACATCCATCCACACCTTAGCTCTTATCACATTCATCCATGCTGATAATGAATTGAAGTAGACAGCACAATGCAACAAAAATAAAATAGCTGAACTAAGTTACAAATGGAGATAAGGCTTCATCATATAGAAATGAAGTGCACACGAACAATTACGATACACAGTTGCACAGAAACAACAGCAACATCAAACAAATATTGTATTATAAATATCCAAAACCAATAGCACTATGAAAATAAATAAAAATACAAATGGGTGAACATCTAACACAAGTGATCCATCATTGCATCTAACACAAACTTACTAAGCTCTGATATCTCTCTGTTTCTCTCTAACACAAACTTTTTCCTCTGGTCTTCGAATTTCAGTGATTGAAACAGACAATTTTTCTTTATACTTCTATGGCAAGATCCAAACATGTTGGAGATTCGCCCTTCTTACATAAACAAACTTTAAAACTTTTCCTCTCCTTCCATCTACCTAACCGGATTTTCCATAGAGATTCGCATACACGATCTTGGTCCGGTAGACAACAATCATGCTTAACACAACTGCAATGATGCAAAGTCCAGACATTATCATGGAAGTAAGGAAGAAGCAAACCGAACCTACACATTTTAGAGGTTCTTCCACGCCTAATGCTGAATCGAGAATTCTTGTGAGCATGGGCCTCAAATTTTGGTGCATGTGGGCTTGTTTCTCTGCTTCACGATCATATATGGAGCTTGCAATAACACCCGAGAAAATTAGTGATCCTGCGGGATTAGCCAGTGTAAGAAAATTATACAACGCCCCAAAGTTCTTCAAACCAAATAGCTCAGATGCTGCAGCGGGAACAATTGCCCAGTGTGCTCCATATCCTAGTCCAATTAATAGAGTACCGACGTGCATAGCTCCAGGCCATCCCATGGCGAAGAATACATGACCAACAGACATAATTACCTGAGACACCGCCATGGCCACCGGTCTTGGGTATGCATAATCCCTGGCAAAGAAGTATCATAATGTTTAGATGAGGTAGATGAGTGTAAAAAAATTAACGAATCACACAGATATCAAGAGTTAATTGAAATTAAGTTTTACCTCACTACTATTTCGGAGAAGTAGCCACCACCGATACGTCCAAGGAAGTTCCAAACACTGATCATAGATACAAATATATGGGTGTTATCATAACCCAAGGATTGGCTCATCTGACCAAGATTATCAATGACAGTTAACCCGGATCCTGAACCCAGCAAAAGAGACAAAAAAATGAGCCACAAATCTGCCTTTATCAAGGCCTGCATCATTGTGAAGTCTTCCCCTCTACGTGGACCCTTCCTCCTCTTTACTCTCACAGCTCCGTCTGCAGCTGCTTGGAATAGTTTTGCCTGCAAGTGTGCAATCCGTTTCTGCCTCTCTGATGCAGGAAGCAAGTCGACTTCCCTAGGTTTCTCATCCTCAACCTCACTAAAAATAACCTCACTTGTGCCCTCAGTAGATTTTGCGGACTCTTGCTTATCAGTTTCAGGTATTAGACTTTCTTCAGCTGAGGATCTCGGGTCTGACAAGAAACTCAATGAGATTGGAATTACAATAGGAAGAAGTAAGAGTACAAACAGCAAAATTGTGAATATCACAACCACTATGTGATTTACAGCAATGAGATCCTGAACAAGCATGACTCCCATCAAATAAGCTGCCAAAACAAGGCACACACTATAGACAAATGTGAAACTTGAACCGTCAGAAGGCCTAATTTGCCTGTGACCTCCAACTGGCTTAATAATAAACATTAAAGCAACGACCACCATGGTTGGTCCAACTGCGACCATGAAGATAAGTGCGGCATTATCGGGGGAGTTTAATAAAGCATATATCTGAGTCAAAATAGCACCACTCAATCCAGCAAATCCCTTAAGTATTCCAACCACAGGGCCCCTGCTCTTGGGGAAATTTTGCACACATGAAACTAGAGCTGCAGTATTGAAGTAGGTCTCTCCATTTGTTCCCACAAATATGAGGATGCACATCTGTACATTAAAAACATAGTCAAAATACTGAAATATTGCTAGTTTTCTGGCATAAAAAAGTCATCCGAAGTTGCAGAACCAATGTTCCTTTGAGCATACAACTAAAAAGTAATAGAACTGTAAATTCATCATAAAAAAATGCATCACTTTGGTCTATGCATTAGCTTTGGCTGAGCACATAACATGCTTAATTAAATTTCATATGAAGTATAGACACGAGCTTCCTATTTTACCATATAATCTTCTCCATCTTTTTTCCTTTCCTATTTAAAATTCTAAGCTTGTTATTATTTGCAAAAAGTACATTCACATTATCAGATGTGTTACTATTCTTCAAACATTACATACACATGCATAGAAGTGCCAATTACCTGTTTTTGGCATCAAAAGACAGACTCATAGGATTCCACAAGGATATTTAGAAAAAGAAATGTAGGAAACATGTAGAAGGAATCTGAAATACGATAAGGATGTATTTGATGGAAATTTTCATACAATCCCAGTAAATACCACATAGAAAAAATTCACATTTTTAAATGAAAAACAAAGAAAGCAAAACCAAAAAAAGGAATTTGAAATGTGATAAGGATGTGTTTGGTGGAAATATTCAAACAATCCCAATAATTACCATAAAGAAGAAATTGGCATTTTTAAATGAAAAAACAAAGAAAGCAAAGCAAACTAAGAGTAGCACACCCAAGTTCGCACTCTGGAATAATGATAGTACTGTAGAATGTCAAGCACATGATTCCAATAAAATGTGAACTATACTAAGCACCCATGGGCATGTTCATAGCTGCATTGCATAAGAAATAATAATTATAGAACAGCTGTTAGAAACTCAGAATGAGCTGAATGTCATAAATATGTAATCAGAGATTGACAAATATCATGTGATTCACTTAAATTAACAGAGGGAATCTTCACTAAATTACACTGTAAGTCCCATAAAAATTAGGTAGACTAGTACCCTTCATCATGAATAGATAATAAAAATCTCTGAGAATCCTATGTAGAATGCCATTGAATAAACAATGGTAATCCCCTCAAAGAACAAATTTTACGCCTTCACACATTAACCACAATCACCGATTCTTCGTTCCAATCAAGCACACAGCATTAGATGCTTGTCCCTCTAAACCTAAAAAGGAATGCAACACATTAAAATTATCCCTTCAGCTCAGGTTCCATTTCAGATAACAGGAAAAAAAAAAAAAAAAAAAGAAGAACAAAAACGCCTCAAATGAACAAACAGCCTAAAAACAGATTGCTAAGAATGTCCACTTTTGCACCAGAATGACAGCCATGCACCACCTGTATCCACGTTCCCGAAGACACCCCTCTCTTTCAAAGAGGATTTGCGACATGTCAAGCTCTGGTGAGGTTCTCCGCTTAGCATCCAATTAAACCATATGCTCCACCGCTTAGCCATCGAAAACAACACTAAATGGCTATAAAGCGACTGCCATGCTGCTCAAAGACTCAGTTTCGTGAAGAAGAAGAAGATCCAAATTAGTAATTTTTTGGATTGAAGATTGAAAATTTAAAAAGAGAAAGTAAAAACAAATCAATTTTTTTTGTTTAAAACAAAAGAAAAAGGAGAAAAAACACAGAGATTCTTAATAATTTTTAACCACAACGTCATCATAATCAAATGAAGAAGAAGAACAACAACAAAAAAACATCAAAAAGTATAGAACAAAAAAAAAAAAAATTTTAGGTTTGACTCACCGCCCACAAAGGCAAAGTCGGCACTCTATGCGTTACGATCAACCAAACCCATCCATAACCAACAAGATTCTGCAAAACACCCACCAACAAAGCTCCCCAAATCGGCAAAACCTCACAAAAAGTTCCCGCCAGAAATCCAACACTGTCCCCGAGATCCTTCGCCACACCTAATCTCGCAATCTGTCTTTGATTATAATTCAAAGAGCTCTTAATCGCCGGCGAAATACTTCCAAACAGATACCCAATTCCCGCCGCTGACTGAATCCACATTGCAGCCACGAACACAAGCCATCTGTTACCGAAAAACCTCCCCAGCCTCCCCCAAAATCGAAACATCTTCAAAATTACCCGAGATCTCGATCTTCAAATCTGATCCGATCAATATATAAAACAAAAATCATACAACAAGATGATGATGAAGAAGAAGAAGAAGAAGAAGAAGAAAAATTGAGTTTGAATAACTGAAATAAATGGCACCCTTTTTTTTCAACGAGTCAACTGGGTAAAGGCAAAGGCTTGGGATTTATTTAAAAAAGGAAATACGAATCATTTATCAGCAACGATCAGTTAAACTGGAATGAAGATTGGTGAAGATGATAATGGCGCCCGTGCTCACAGTGAAGCTTGAATGAAAACAACTGAAATGGTGAAAAGATATGTTTCATTTATTTTATTTATACGTGAGCCGGAAATAGAACTGGGCTCCGTTCTCGGATATAATAACTGTGATGCCACTCTGGCGTACGGCAACAATTACAAACAATAAATATATTTACCGTACTTAGAAACAATAAATACGGACTTACTTTTAATTGATTTTTATATATTTTGTAAATATATTTGATGATTATATTCCAAAAAAAGTAATTTTTTTTTATAAAATATAAAGTACATTTACACTTGTTTTAATGTCAATTATAGTAAAAATCCAGTTATAGGCTACTTGGTAAATTATAATAAGAACAAGACTACTATAATGAAGTATAAATATTATATTAATTTAGTTACCTGCTCGTTATTTTGCTCAAGCAAAGTTTCGATATCAAGTCTCATAAATGCATTAACCTTCGTTGTAATGTCGAAACCTAAATTAAGAACGGATCAGAGATCGAATAGAGAGCTAAATAGAGATTTAGTTTTTGAAGTGCACGTTACGCCAACTCAAAATACTTATAGGAAACAAAAATAATAAATAGCATATTTTGTTAAATTCTTTTTACAAAAAAAATTTATAGATCAAGTAAAAACAAAAGATCAAACGAGTTTTGTTTAAGAGTGGTAATTTGTATCATCGTGTCATAAATGGGTCGTATCGTAAACGAGTCGTGTTATATATATTGTAAATGGGTCGAGTCATAAACGGGTTGTATCGTAAATGGATCGTATCGCAATCGTGTTTATAATCATGTACCTGTATATAACCTATTTAATTTTTTATAATTAATTTTTAAATTGTTTATAAAAAAAATATTAATAAAAATATAAAATATATTAAAAATAAATTAAAATTTTCAAAAATTATATCTAAAAAAATAAATAAATTACACTATCAACAAATTAATAAATATATTAATTTTAAATAAACTTATTTATTGTTTATCTTTTAATTTATGAATAATCATGTTAAACGTGTCATTTTTAAATTTATTTATGACCCGCATTTAGTCATGTTTAATCGTGTTTGATCCGTTTTGACTCAAACTCGTTTATGTTAAACTCAAACTCATTAACTTCGTGTCGTGTTCGTATCACGTTATCGTGTCATGTTACAAATTGTGACTCCTAATTTTTTTTCTTGAAAGTTTCAATTTTTACAACTTAACAAATCTTTTTGTGCTACACGTTTTAACCCGGCTACTGCTTTGGCTATCAAGCAGTTTGATTGAACCCAAGTGAGTAAGAGTCAAAATTAGATGAAGATGATGAGACCATAAAAATCATAGAAAGTGACTTTTTTTTTTGAGTTATATGTTTGGATAATAGTGTTACGATAATTTGTACTATGAAATATTGATTTTTCTTCAACTATCAATTTTGTTTAAAGACCATTTTCTCTCTTCTTTATTTGACTTCCATTTAAATATTTCAATTTTGATTGATAATAAATATTTGGCAATGGTTGCCAAGTTAAGGGTTACGTATTCTATTTTTTCCCAAAGGAGATTGTGAGACGCCGGTTGAACCATAGCTTTTGAATTCTATTTTCAAAGACATTGCCAAAGCATTCTTGTATAATTTTTTTTTTCACCCCGAAATCATTAATATAGAGTACATGTACATATTAAGTGGCACATAATTATATTTAATAAACATTAAAATAAAAAATCAATATTTAACCTAAGCATAATTTTTTTTTTATTTTTTAAGTATTGACTTATTTTTTGAAAAAATATTTTGTTAATATGGTTGTCAATATATTTACATTAATTTTATCAGCGTCACATTTAAAATTTATATTTATATTAAAGATAAATT
>JAJIYU010017845.1:0-11480 GCA_030144865.1 Tinospora cordifolia | reverse complement strand
GGTTTGCAAAGATGGCTTAACAGCGGTTGGGCGAACTCCTCTTGGTGAGAGAGTTTCGTCAGACCGTTGTGCCGGTCGGGCCGCCCTTGACTCTGGGAAGGGGTCCCGACACAATGTCTTAGTGAAATGAGAATTAAGAAAAGGAAATTAGAAATCAAATGAAATGACACACACACATGGTGGGACGTCCAAAAGGAGAGGAATAATGAAAGAAAGAGAAAATAGAAAGTTCTCCATGAGCTCAATTAGAAAGGTATCCTATGTTGATCATGAACACACCAAGAAAACCAAGAATGGAAATTTCTAATATTAGAAAGTTGCCCACAAGCACACCAAAGCATTAAGAATAGAAGTTCCCATGATCCAAGAGCACAAGAGGAAAAAATAGAAGTTTCTAAATGCTGGTCCTTGGCACACAAAAGAGAAGAAAATCAAAATAGAAAGTCTCCAAACCGTGCACAAGAGAATGAGATGGGAAACTTTCCATGCTTGCACATTATGAAAAGTTTCCAAACTCAAAACCATCGAAGCCTTGTTGCCCAAATCTTGCTAATCATGTGCACACACAAGGGAAAAAAACCAAAATAGAAAGTTGTCTTGCACACCAAAATCCAAGAATAGAAGTTTCTAAGTGTTGTGAGCACTTTATAAACTTGACCACGAGAGAAATAAGAAACTATAGAAGGTGGTAAGACAAAATACCCAAATCTTGATCACACATGACACCAATAAGAGAAGGAATCCAAGGTGATGGAAGTTGCTAAATTCTTGCACTAAAGAATGAATATAGAAAGAATCAAATGTTTAATGTTGACTATCAAGAGGGGAAATAGGAGTTTCCAATACTAGTAGTTGCTGATTTTGTGCACACCAAATCCTATGCTATCCATGCACACAAGAGAAGGGAAGTTTCCTTGACGCCACAAAGAAGATATTATAGCAAGTAGTCCCAAGCTAAGTTACTAAATCATGTGTGTTTACATATAAGAAGGAAACCAAATCAACCACTTGCCCAAACCGTGCATACATGAAAAATGGAAAGTGGCTAGTGATAACACACCCAAAACATTCCCCTATACCCACTGAAAATCTATATAAAAGACCCCTGTGCTCTCATTGTCTTCATCCCAAAGCAAGAGTTAATAAGATCCATCTTGTTTTCTCTAGCCTCTCTCTTGGTATCTCTTTTCAATTCTTAAGTGTTTTTCTGTGTGAACAACTCAGTTCTTGAGCGTTCTTGAGGGTTTGAACATGTTGAAGAGTTGAAGTATTGCCAGATTTTTGAATTTTGATTAGCTGAGGATGAAGTAATTTCTAAACTTCTACTTTGTTATTTTAAATTAATTAGATGTGCATGCATGTGTTAGATTCAATTTTTCATGCATATTTTAATTTTAGTTAGTATATATGCCATATTTAATCATTAAACTATGTCATGCTTAAATCTCACATGCTTAGGTTTATTTTGAAGAATGATGAATGTTATGTAATGTTTCATGTCTTCGACGTTGACATGATAATCATGCTGAATTTATAAATTTTAGTTAATGATACAATATGTTTGATTAAAGAAAGATCAATATTGATAAGAATCACGTACTATCGCCGTATTCCAAAGGGACTAGTGTGGGTGTTCTTTACATATGATTAGTTCATATGGTAATGTCCCAAAATACTTGGAATATGGGTTATGCCCTACGTCCAATGAAGTTTGACTTGAAGGAATGTCTCTTCACTTAAAAGGAGGTATTTTGATAAGAACATCAAGGTTGACCCCTTTTAGTCTAATTTGCAACTGAAAATAATAAATTATTTGAATCACTTAGTGCTTGTAAGTATTTGAGTTAGATGTCTTATTGATTTGAAATAATGATTTAGTTATTTTAGAATGGTCCACTAGGCTTTGTGTTCATCCTTCTTAATTTATCTTTTCAGGGAATTGATCACATTAAAGAAGCATGATAAAAGTTAGGATATTTTATTTAGAAAGTTTTTATTTAAATGTAAGGCCATGTTGCCCATTTTAGAATATTCTGTTGTACTTTGAACATGAGTTATGTACTCATTCCTTTTTATGAAATAAATTAAGAATGTTAAAAATTCTTTTTATCTATAATTGTTTTGTCTTGTTGAATTAATTATTTAAATCTAAGTAAGTTAAATACTCTAAATATTCAACCAAACTTGGGATAAAAGAATTAAAAAGTCAAGTGTGGGTCACTTGTAAAAGTAACACGGCCCAACCCGCTGTGTGGTCTGGTCCACCGAATCAGGGGTCGAGATGTTACAATCAAATTGTATCTACAAATTAAATAACTTTTTTCAGACTTGTAAGAATAAGTTTTAAAATACAATATCATTTCAATAGACTGAGACATAACGAATAACAATCCTATGTAGTAATTCACATGGACCAAGTCATTGGAAGTGTTAGTCTTTCTCTATATGATAATTTTTGAAATGATTGTTGAGAATTTAATAATTAATATTTCTCGACTTTTGTTAAGTCCTGACAAGGAGTAAGACTAACCCTATTACTTGGAAAGATGCACACAAATATGTTTCATAAAAATCTTCCATCATTGAAATGATTGCATAATTACTATTTTACACAAATATATGTATTGTTTATATTTACATTATAATATTTTATTTTTTATATGCTTTGTATCACATGTTTATTTAAATGCATTTAAATATTCTAGATAAAGGTCATTAACTATCTTGTAAATCACTTCTTTTAAACATTTTAGGGATAGACTAAAAAGGAAAATGACTAGCAGGAGAAGAGAATTCAATTACTCTTCAATAAATGTTGAGTGAGTGTGTTGAAAAATTTTAAAAACTACATTTTGTATAACTATAATTATCAATATATATATATGCAAATATCACATAGAAGGGTATGATTTTCTCTTGAAAACTTGTCATATATTTTTGAAACAATGCTTACGAGGAAAATGATTATGATTATTGACGTTAAATGCTACATGTGATTTAACTTTGGTGTAATGTCGAATTCTAGATTGAATTATTAGATGATTGTGTTTGGGATTGGTTAAAGTCATAAGGTTCTGCCAAAATTTTTTTGTTGGATATTAAGGAATATAAGCATTGAGAAGCCAACGTAGTATTATATCTGTAGATGTAATATATTTAGTATTATGTATAAATTGTCATGTCACTACTACAAAGTGGGTACCAATAGGAAGCGACTTGCTTCTATTCTCATTGGGATTGGATATGAATGAGAAATCCATACATCATAGTAGTTTGCCAACCTCTCTAACAAACATATGATACAATTTCACTTCACAATTAAAAAAAGGGTAAAAGTGCTTTTCTTAGTTGGTCTTCCTATGCTAATGAATGCTTCCTTTCTCTTCTCTTCGATTTGCAGCAAGTCTAATTAAGGAAAACTTTAATATATATACAACCTATCACTTAACCACTTAGCCACTCTCCCCTTCCAAGGTTAATGCCCACCTTAATGGGTGGATTGGTATGAAATCTCAAGGCAATATAGTCATCTCAAAAATGCTTCTATCTAGGCAACTGTAACGCAGGGTAGCTCACTAAATCTTTTGGTGTAGAATACTATTGTTCCCTTATTTTTCGATGCAACACATTGCATATTATTATTGTTAGTATTATTTTCTCAATTTTCCCTGATGCCCTCGATTTAATTTTTCATTTATCCTTGGTATTTGTGTCACAATAATTAAGTTGACCAATTCTTGATCATGATTAATCATTGTTAACAATAGTTGATCAAGATTAAAATTTTGAAGCATTACATATCAAAAGTATTACATATCAAACTAATTGTTTTCATATTATGATGTGAGAGTTCGAACATCAATGCTTAACAAGACACGTGCGAGACAATTCATACTTAGGTAATTTTGGGGTGGTTATGATTGTGTGTTAGTTTTCTAACATAAACATTCATATTCTTCCGCGCTTGTGCTGGGGTAGCTCTAAATTCATAATTTTGAGTTTTTGGTTTGCGTGCGAATCTAATGGTTGATATCTAGGTTTTTAATAATGAATGATTACTTCCTTGATTCATCATACATAGTTGCATGTAATATAACCACATGTGCAAATAATAAACACACATAATTTGTAGCCCCTTTGTTCGCATTAGATACAAAATTCTTGGGTTTGACATGTGCATATATGTATATTCATGCATGCAAGACACAAACAGGCAACCAATCATGTAACAACCCATAATTTTTATTATATGCAGATAAGATGTATTTATAAATAAGCATGTATTAGACATGTATAGGTGTATATCATAGTCAAATATAATGTACATGATGGTACAAAGAATCACGTTAAATATAAAAATACAATCATGTGAAATATGAAAATACAACCCATAAACAAATTTGTGTAATTTAAAAAATAATAAATAAAGATAGAGTTAAATATAATGGATTATGTGTATTTATGCCATATGGCATGGAGGAATTTAGAGAAAATGAAAAAAATTAAATTAATAAAAAAAACAAAAATAAAGGGAATGACAAGGTGAATGGGGAGTCAGTTATTAAATTGAAATGAAAAGACTTATTGAAAACTATCTCTTCTCCATTTCATTTCTTTCTTCATTTGAGCTTGAGGAAAACAAGATGTAGAGAAGGGAGGAAAAAGAAAGTTTGGTGTTTCATGGTGGATTTAACACATATATAAGCTATTTTTCCTCATTTTTACTACAAAAATGCTATGTAATCCACATCTTATAACTCTAAAAGTATAATTGTTTTATTATAGGTAGTATTCTATAGGGATATCCAAAATGGGTCGTCGCTCCACTCGAGTCAAACTAAGCAAAAATTATATCAGTGACTTGTGGTGACATATAGAATCCAAACATGTAATCAGTTTGCATTCATATCTCTTATAGGTACCAATATAAATACCCAAATTTAAATGAAGTTAGGGGCTTTTGAAAATGTTGAACCATAGTAAAATTTTAATTGAATCCCACAAAAATATAGTGAACAAAAGTTTGTACTCACCAATATCAAATTTATGAATTTTGGACACCGTTTAAAATTTTGTGAGTAATTGAACAATTAAGTTATTTATAGAAATTTTAAAAATTATTAAAGATATAATTGGGAAGCTTATTGTTTTATAATTTTTGTTATCAAAATATTTTATATGAGTAGAAAAACAATCTTAAAGTTTATTAAAAATATTGGGGTTAATATGCCCCAATACTTGAAGTCAAATGCATATATAAGATTAAATATAAGAAAAATTAATATGTTAGAAATGATTGATGAAATAATAATAAATGTGATCAATTTGATTTACTGCATGTGAAATGGTTTTATAATAGGCATCCGAATACTTAATACCCAAACTCGAGGAACAGGCCAACGTAGCTTACGGGGAAGGGCTCGCTCCCGTTTGACCGGGGGTTGGAGACCAAATTTTGGGTTGGTTATTAGTGCCTAGTTAGACATTAATTTTGGTAAATAATCTTTACTTTTGGTATTACGTGTGACATAGATATTATATTAAAAATTTTGATTTTTACTAAGTAAAATGATATATAACATTGCATGTTTATTTAAATTTCATGAAATAATTTTGGCACCAGAGCATGTCAATTGACATGCTTAAGTAGGTTATTGATACGAGAGCATTTCTATAGGTCTTTGTCTTAAGGAAAAGACTCACAGGATTAACCGTTGTGGCAATCCTAGTTGGTGTATACATGACATGAGATGAAAGACATAGAAATAAATAAGTAATTAAATAAGTATTTAAAGGATGTGCACTCGTCAGTCACATAAGAAGCAAACTCACTCGTTATCTAGAAGGAGAAAGATGATTTGTGTTTTGAAAGAAATTTCATAGCGTTGAAACTAAATGCATATGCACACATTACATGATGCATTTCTATTTTATTTTATCTCATTTGCATGTGACTTTGAAAATTGTTTTGCTTTTCATGTTTTCATATACATGATGGTTATGTGATGCTATAAGTTTGATTAGTCACTGAACTTGTTGTTTGCTCTCCATATTATCTATTATTTTCTCCAAGTTTTGATAAGAAAGGAAAAGGGAAGGTGTTGGAGTAATAGTTGCTAATTTCTTTTCTTTTGAGACTTATAATACATTGTTAATTATAATAATTAGCCAAACTACAGTCTTTTGAGATGTGTATATACATATTATCGTCTAGATGGATTGTAGGATCAAGTTATGTTATATGGATAAGTGGTTAATAGGAGGAATGTATGTTATTTATATTGATTGTGATTTATCAGGAGATTTTGATTTGGTAAGATCCAATATTTTTAGAGAAGACTTTTTCAAAATTTTTCCACAAAATTAATGATTTGGTTAGAAGGACTTACAATGGTTTGAAAATTCTGTGCCAGTCGTGATATCACTTGAGAAGGGGTGGCTACAAATCAAGCATGGAATCATGGCCACACTTTTTTATCTTCTTGGGTTCGTATAGTTTGCATCAGAATATTGGAGTTTTTTTTTTTTAACTTCCCTTGTTATATCCTCATAGGTTGTTGGGCATCTTGAAGGGGGAGAAGTCACTTTCATTCAAATTCTTTTACAAATCAAGCAAGGAATCATGGCCACACTTTTTTATCTTCTTGGGTTCATATAGTTTGCATTGGAATATTGGAGTTTTTTTATTATTTTTATTATTATTTTTAACTTTCCATGTTATGTACTCATAGGTTGTCGGGCTTCTTGAAGGGGGAGAAGTAACTTCATTCACATTCTTTTACAGGATCATGGCTAGACTTTGTTATGAAAAAAGAAAAACATGAATAATACTTAAAGAACCAAATTAAAAACTTAAATTAATTTCAAAATATGTTTCCTCGAAACTAACATGAGTTCGCCCAAAAACAATGTGGACACAAATTACTCAATATCATGCCCATTTTAACAAGGTGTACAATAATCTATAGTAAAAAAGATACATCACTAAAATACAACTAAACTGTACTAAGAAAGCACGAAAAAGAATAAGCGAAGATAAATAAAATGTAAAGAAAAGGGGTTCCTCAACTTAATCACTATGCATTTGTGTAATACCCCAAAATTTGTACGAAAATTTGATAAATAAAAATTAAATAAAATTGTTTGAATAAAATAAACTTTGAAAATTCCATGAAATTATGGAGCAAAAGAAGTACAATTCGATGTATGATAGGATCGGCAAACTGGAACTAAACACAAAACAATACACAAGATTTTCTACTAGTTACTGCGGTAATGGAAACCCCTACTGTCGTAATGCTTCATGTGCACAGAAAAACCAAATTAGAAATAATGTTCTAGTTACCGTGGTAATGTAAATCATTATTGTGGTAGTGTGTCGTTTGCCCATAAAACACAACCACGATGTGGTTATCAGAGTAGATAATTCCCTATAGTGGTACTATATTGTTTGCCTAGAAAAACAAATCGGAAACATAGTTCGATTGCCATAATAGCCTACAACGGTAATGCTATATTTCATGCACGAAGGGAATTCTCATGATTTCTCACTCCTGGATGAGAGTACTTTGGGACATTATACCCCCCAGCTACTCTTTGGTAGCCACTGAATCTATTCATGGCATTCATTTGCTCAATGGAATCTTTTCCATGATAGGATGCCTTGTTACCTTCCGCAATGGACTGCACTTGTTGAGTTTACTGATTCTGAAACTGTCCACCACTACTCTTTTCTTCTACCAAATTCAATCGATGGGTCATAGTAGCAATTTGGGCATGCAGAGCACAAATCTCTTCTACTTCATGAATTCCCACTCTTTTTGCTATTCCTTTTTCAGTACAATGACCATATGCATTAGCTACCATGTTTTCAATCAGTTGAGTGGCATTTGTGGTTGACTTTCCCATCAATGAACCTCCAGCTGCTGAATCTACCAAAGCCATAGTGGGTGGCGTACGTCCACTATAAAACATCTGGATTAGAGCCAAGGAAGATATCCATGTTGCGGGCAACGCCTCAATAGATCTTTGAACCTTTCCCAAGCTTCGTACAGTGATTCAAAATCAGATTGCTTGAAGGAACTAATTTCACCTTACAACTGATGTACTTTGGCTGGTGTGAAATACTTTTGCAAAAATTTTTGGCCCATTTCTTCCGATGTTGTAATACTTCTAGGAAGCAAGGTTTGCAGCCAACTTCGGGCCTTATCCCTTAAGGAGAAAGGGAAAAGCCTTAGCCTTAGCTGATCTTCAGTTACTTCATTCATTTTGACCGTGTCACAGATTTCCATGAAAGAATTTAGGTGTACCATTGGATCTTGAATAGCTGAGCCTCCAAACTGTTGCTACTGCACCATTATAATCAAAGATGGCTTCAGCTCGAAATTATTTGCATTTATTGATGTTCTTGCTATGCCTGAGTAGTTGTTGTTCAACACTGGTTTGAAGAAGTCCCTCAAAGGTGCTTGTCTATGTTGTGCCTCTCTATTATTCCTAACTCCAAAACTTCCACTACCAGCCATAGTTGGTACTCGTTCTTAAGCCTCCAACCAAATCTGATGAATTCTTTTCAGCAAATCTGGATCGTAGAGATCACAAGGACGTTTACTCATGCAAGCTTGAAACACAAAAAACATAAAAAGATCAAGTGTATTCAATGAACTTCAATAAATCTAAGAACAATCAAGTAAAAGGTAACAATAAAATAAAATTTTGCCTTGACTAAGATTAAACCAAGTTCAAGTGGTTTCAAGATATTAAACACCGTTTTTTTTCTGGCAACAACACCAAAAACTTGTTGCTTACCCTGCAAGTATACAGGTTCACTTAAGTATTAACCGGTGAGATCGGATATCGTCCTCAGGGAAAAATGGTTTAGTTAGTGACCTAAAATCCCAATTTACTATTGGTTTTCGTTTTATCAAGACTCTAATTGATGTGATTATATCAAACTCTAAATGAAAATCTATCCTAGTGAAAGTGATAATTATGTTTTTTTAGAAATTTGGGTTTAATGGATGTCTAGGATAGTGAATGTCGTGGCATGCCTTATGATTCTTGTTTTTTATTATGAATTGTCTACACTATGAGTTTTTGCATCTGTAATTGAAACCCTCTCCCGAGGTGTTTTAATATTGATTAGATTTGTCTAATAAAGCCCTCTGCCGAGGTGCTTATTCAACAACCTAAGTTGTGTATTCAAAAGTCCCTGTGCAATTCCCTAGATCAGTTAATAACCTCCCGATCAATCAACTAGTCTAAGTCCACACTGCGAAAACCACTCACTAGACCTCTCTTCCGAGTTAGTCTAATGCATTGAGTTCATCATGTCTATGGCCAGTAAACACAAAGCATTACGCATGCACAATATAGAAGAGTGTTTCTAAATCAATAACTTCAACAAGAGATCATAGTTCATGCATTGCACATCACATCCTAGACAAAGAGAACTAATTAGCTAGACATGAAATTAATAGAAAACATTAAACAATAATCAATGAAGTTAATCGTACTCAAAATTCGATAAGAATCTTCAATCTCTAATTAGAACACTGGTTTTGCTCTTCTCAGTCGTCACAAGTGTTTTCTTTTCGAATTAAGTATATCTAGGCTCTAATAAGCTCTCCTATTTATAGTCCCGCACTAAAAAAACCCTAAAAAATATGAAAATCCCGATAATAAATCGTGTGACCGCGGTTAATAATGTTCTTCAATAAAAATTGGAATTTCCTCGTTCTGTCCACTGTGGTCCATCCTTTTCATTCACAAACCTCGTTCTGGTTACCACGATCACTGGTTCACTGACTGCGATAACCAGTGAGCTTTACCCACTTTGTGTCTTTGTCCTTCTTCAGCTACCGTGATCTTCAGTTATTCGACTACGGTCTCTTGACACTTTCTTCATGATTTCTTCTTATTTTGCTTTCATATGATGTACTTTCCCTTTTTACTTTAACTTGTAGCTGCAACACACTAAATTTCCTTTCCCAAACATCATTTCTTATAAAAGAATTTCAAATCTTTAAAACAAACCTTATAATGAAATGAAACATTGCGAGTCCCTAAACTACATGCTCATGCTACTAATTATGCAAATCTTCACCTAATTCTCCCTTTATTTCCTATAAAATGTAATAAATCACCTATACTAATGTTAGTTGGTTGTGCAACTAATAGGTACATAGATCCAAGACCGTGATAAGGCTCATCTAAGGTGATATTCTTGCATATTATAGGCAATACATGGCAAGGGACCATAAGGGCATGATTCAAAAACATTAGAAATGCTATGTTCATAAAGAATAACCCATTGAATCTTAATATTTAAGGTTGAAGGCTCGAAAAGACTTGGAATATAAGAACAAGGGTTAAGTCATAGAGGTGGAGATGATTTTTATGTTTTACTTTAGGCTTACATGTGTGTTGATGCTTGAATGCCCTATTTTGACTTGATCATACATCCCATGTAGAATATGCATGTTTAGGACTACGTGAATAATGATGCATGATATGTGATGATAAATTTATGCTATGACATGCTTGCAATGCTACTTTGATTACATGTTATTTACTGTTTATCTTGAATTTATCATGCCACTGTTTAATGAAATATTAAACAAAGATTTTAACCATGTACCGACAAGGTGAGAATACTTTACCCTGAGTGTTTTAACCAAACCCAGCTTGTCGATACTTGAATTTAGATTCGGGCATTCAAAGTTAACTCCACTTCTCACTGGGTGCTCATATTCACCCCCATTACATAGATGATGGGTTTGAGCTTCCATAGTTGATCTCTCCCCTCAACGTGGAACACTGAGGTATAATCCTTTCGATCATAATGTCAACTGTGAATAATTAACTGTTTGAATCACTTAATCTGTGAAAGTGTTTGACATATATGTTTTATTCGGTTAAAATAATAACTTAAATATTTGGGATAATCTACTGGGCTTTAGAGCTCACCCTCCTTTTCCAACATTTTAGGAAACTGATGATCAAAGGTTGTGGATATTTATTCCTTCAATTTTATTTTGAAGCTTACTTTTACAAGTTGGGTATGTTGACCCTTAGTTTCCTTTCCAATTTAAAGTTATGTTATTGAATAAGTTCAAAGGTCTTTGTACCCCATGAATACTCAAGTTGATTAATGATATTGATTTATTTTATTAAATGATTTCTAAGTTTTTTTTTTCCATAAAATCAATATAAATGAATGTCTCACAAATTTGGGATCGAAATTGAAAAAGAAAGAAAGTGTAGAGTGATGTGCCTAACTCTAGTGTGGCCCAGGTGTGCTAACCACTAAGGGCAGTATGGTAATTATGCCCTTTGATAAAAAAGGGGCCACAGGGATTGGGGCGGGGGGGGGGGGGGGGGGGACAACTTGCATGCATCTAAAAGGCAAAAGAAAAGGGTTGAACTCTATGAGCTGAATGGATAATTTAATTCTAACATCTAATCAACCAAAAATACATTCA
>JAJIYU010017844.1:0-11494 GCA_030144865.1 Tinospora cordifolia | reverse complement strand
TGAAATAGAAAGTCAAGTGTGCGTCGCTTGTAATGTAACACCGGCCCGGCCCGCGTTTGGTTTAGTCCACTGCCAAGAAAAATGGTGGACGCGTCCAATGCTTAATGATATGGGGGTTGGGGTGTTACACTTTCTGTGTTCCATGTAGAATTAGAAATGGCTATCAATATTGACACCAAAATGGAACAGGTTTCATAAATGATCCCACTAGAGATAGGTTTGAGTTTCAGAATTGATCTTTCTCCCAAGATTTGGACCACAGAGGTTATTCCTGTTCGTCTAAATTACGACTAAAACAATATGTTGTTTGAATCGATTTAATCCATGAAAGTGTTTGATATGCTTGTATTATTTGGTTGAAATAATGAATTAAATAGATTGAATGATTCACTAGGCTTTTTAGCTCACCCCCTATTTTTCACATTTCTGGAAATTAACTTATCAGCCAACGTGGAGAATTATTTGTTCTTTTATGAATTTCATTGTAGAGCATGTGGGCCCAAGCTAAATTATGTTTTTCAGTTTTGAATTTATTTTCACTATAATTGATTATTGTACTCAAAATTTTTGAATAAATAAATGATCTTATTTATTATGATGTCATTTTGTACATAGACTAATATACACATGAACCCTCATGGATTTGGGTCTAAAAAGAAGACAATGTAGCATGGGCCCGTCTCCCGGGGGACCCAAGATTATTGATCAAAGAAAATTAGACCGTCAGATGATGTAGATGATGGGGCTCGGGAGGCAGAGTGTTACAAAGAGTGATCTCGACACTCTTCCGATCTTTGACTGCAACCAAAACCAAATGAATGTTTGAAACGCCTAACGTGTGAAAATGTTTGTAATGTTTTGAGTTTTGATCATATAATGCGTGTGATGTATAAGAAGGATCCACTGGGCTTTCGAGCTCATCCCAATCTTTATTCTACATGTATGCACAGAAGCGGAGCATAATGATTAACACCAGTCAGTCAAAATAGGGTAGAGGTCAATATGTTTTGGATCCGAGTTTTCTTCTTGTTGAAATTTGAATAGACTAAACATGTACTTATTTTGTTTTGCTTTACAGTTTACTTATAAATGAATGTTTTCATCTTAAGACTCGAATTATTTTATATGAAATATTTAGTTTACTCGAATTTAAAAAAATTATTTCACTGCAAGATTTAAATTTTCTAACTTTGATCTTTATTTAATTTACTGTAAAGTTTCGGTGAACAATACTGAAAGAAGATTTGACTATTCACTAAATGAAAATATGTTTTGAAATTGTCTTAAAAGAATTTGATCAAAATATTTTAAGTAGCATTCCGATTTTCAACAGGCGACGACCCTAACATGAGGCTCCTCCTACAAGGGGGCACATCTCCGTGCTAGACCCATAACATGTGATGGGAGGTCCAATTGAGGGTTGGGGTGTTACAAATGTGTTTTCATATATTTCTTTGAGAACTATCTATCAAGAACTCGAATTTGAAAAAAAAGATTTTGACAATAATATTTTTAAGTAGTATTCTGATTTCTCAACGGGCGATAACCTGCATGCGAGGCATCTCTGCCAACGGGGTGCATCTCCGCGCTAGACCCATAGCACTTGAAGGGAGGTCTGATTGAGAGTCGGGGTATTACAATAGTTAATTTAATAGAATGTCCTATAAAGCATAATTTTTTTACTAAATTATATTTGAAGTAAAGTTATTAATTTTACTTAGTTTAATCTTCATTTTATACAGTTTTAAGTATAATTAGTTTTAATAGATTGTTTAGAGATATCAATTTTTAATTTCTTTTAGAAAATTATATTCTTAAGAAAAATTAACTAAATGCATATTTTAGCTATAAAATATTTTTTTAATACTTTTCACATGATGTGTCTCCAAGTCGGCTTTCATGCACTATGAAATAAATTTTGTGATTGAAAATGAATTGCTACAAGAATATATTTTTGTAACTAATAATATATTTTAGCCATAAAATTATATTGTTGTTTCAAAAAATAAATCTAATAGCTATAAAATATGAATTTCATAGTTAGATGTACATTGTAGCTATGATATGGGTTTTGTGGCTGGAAACCAATTGCTATAAGTCGACGTTTTCATAGTAGCTAGGTACAAATGTTATCTGCAAAGTTAAATCTATGTCTTAAAAGACAGAACAAATAATTTCAAAATCTAACTTTCATTGTTAAATGTACATTTTAACCATCCAATGAGTTTTGTGGCTAGAAATTAATTACTATCTGTTTACATTTTCGTAATTATAGATTTAAGCTATAAATTGAATTTATATCTGAAAAGGTAGAATTAGTAGCTACAAATTCTACCTTTTTACTCATCATGCTTATATTTGTGACTATCATTTGCCACATCAACTTTTTCTAGTTAACTATCAGCCTAATTGATGATCACATTCTACATTCAAAAGAAATGTTTAAATTTAAAACAACTGAAATAAAAACATAAGTTTTCTCATTCCTAAACTATATGATAAATATAAAGACAAACATAAACTATAAAAAACACTGAATATTAAATCCCAACCATTCATAAATTATGATAAACTCAAAGACAAAAATAAAAACCAAGCAAATCCTCATTCAAATACTCATGCTTTGTTATACTCATTCATTGCCTAAGACCACAAACCAGTCACTTGATTCATCTTCCACTTGTTTCAAAGGAGTGATAATTAATGGAATCATAATTTTGTATTTTTATTCCCCTTTTTTTTTAAATAATTTTGTGTTTCAAAGGAGTGATTCATTGTCTAGTATTGTATCGATGATTGTTACTCCTCTTCAAGGACAAGCATAACCAACGGAGCAAGTACGAACACCTCAGGCCAATAGAGGAAAAAGTCAAAGTTTTTTTTAAGTAATACAAAAAAATAAATTATTTTCAAAATGTCTAACTCCCCAACTTTATTTCATATATACCCATTTTTCAACAGTGTTTCGCCACGCGTACATACAGGTGACTTTTTTTAATTTTATTTAATCCACGTGTAAAGGCGTCTTTTGAAAAGACGCATAATTTTTTTTTACTAAATTATATTTTAAGTAAAGTTATTAATTTTACTTAGTTTAATCTTCATTTTATACAGTTTTAAGTATAATTAGTTTTAATAGATTGTTTAGAGATATCAAATTTTAATTTCTTTTAGAAAATTATATTCTTAAGAAAAATTAACTAAATGCATATTTTAGCTATAAAATATTTTTTTAATACTTTCACATGATGTGTCCCTAAGTTAGCTTTCATGCACTATGAAATAAATTTTGTGATTGAAAATCAATTGCTACAAGAATATATTTTTGTAACTAATAATATATTTTAGCCATAAAATTATATTGTTGTCTCAAAAAATAAATCTAATAGCTATAAAATCTGAATTTCATAGTTAGATGTACATTGCAGCTATGATATGGGTTTTGTGGCTTCCATGTAGTCTTTTGAAAAATACGCCTTCCATGTAGGTTTTTTTTAATATTGAGTTTTTCATTTGAGATTTCTCTCGTTTTTGCATCTTCACTTTATTAATTTTGTTCAATCATCTTCATTTGATTTAAATGCAGATGACTTGAATCATCTTTGCTTCGTGTTTTTACATCTTTACTTCATTTAATGTTTTTATATTGTGTTTTCAGTTGCGATTTGGATTACGTTCTCATTTCTGCGTCTTCAATTTGTTTAATGTTTTTTATACCATATTTTCAGTTACGATTTGAATTTTATTCTTGTTTTTGTGTCTTCACTTCGTTTAATTTTTTTTACACTATGTTTTCAGTTGCTATTTGAATTTCATTCTCGTTTCTATGTCTTCACTTCATTTTTTAAGTTGTCTTCATTTGATTTTAAAAAACGAGGTGAAAATATCTTTTTTTTAATAGTCTTCAGGTTTCTTGTTTTTTTTCAAATTGTATTCCTTAAAAAAAAAGGCAAAGACGTCTTCAGTGAAGCTACCTTTAGTTGAGATAATTTTTTTTATTTTTCAAATTTTCACTTCGTTTTGTTTTTTTTTTCAAGTCACCTTCACTTGATTACAAAAAAAAATCAGGTGAAGACGTCTTTTTTTAAATCGTCTTCGTTTTTCTTTTCTTTTTTTTTTTCAAATTATCTTCATTTAATTTTGTTGACACTAGATTATCTTGGCATATTATAAAAAAATCATGTGAAAGCGTTTTCAGTGAAGTCATTTGACATTTTTTTAAATTATCTTCACTTTGTTAATATTTTTTTTCAAATCGTCATCACTTGATTTAAAAAAAAAAAGATGAAGGCGTCTTTTTTTTTAATCGTTTTCGTTTTCTTTCAAATTGTCTTTATTTTAAAAAAATTAACATGACTTCACTTCGTATATATAATTTTAAAATAAATTTTAATTCATTAATTTTTTTCAAGTCCAAAAAACGAAAAATGCAGTAAAAAAAAGAGAGACAACCAGAAACAAAAACAAAAAATGAAAGTGCCTTCGTATAGTTTTAAAAAAATAATTAGACGAAGACACTTTTTTAAATCACGTAAAGAAAACTTAAGAAAATAAATGAAATGAATATGATTAAAAAAATTAAACGAAGCAAAAATTATTAAAATAATTATCTCAAGTGAAGATATCGTTGTGTCACCTAGTTTAAATGAAAACTGAAATTAATTTAAAAAAAGATACATTCACCGCGTTCTTTTAATTAAGTGAAGATAACTTGAAAAAAATGAACGAATTAAAGATTATTTTTTTTAAAATTATACCAAGTAAATGCATCTTCATGGGGTTATTTTTTTTTAAATGAAGATGATTTGAAAAAAAATGAAGACAATTAGAAAAAAAATGTCTTCACCTTGTTTTTTTATTTTTAAATCAAATGAACATGACTTGAAAAAAATATTAAAAAAGCAAAGATGATTTAAAAAAAAAAGAAATACGAAGACGATTTTAAAAAAATATTAACGAAGCGAAGACGATTTAAAAAAATAAAAAATTAAGACGATTTTAAGAAAAAGATGCATTTACCTAATTTTTTTCTTAATCAAGCTAAGAAGACTTTGAAAAAAATAAATGAAGTGAAGATGATTTGAAAAATAAAAACTTATCTCCGTGAAGATAGCTTTACTAAATACGTTTTCACCTAGATTTTTATTTTTAAAAAATAAATACAATTTAGTAAAAAATAAAATAAAACTTATAAAAAGACACATTGATCTTGTTTTTTTAAATTAAAAAGACACTTTCACTTTCACCTTCACCTCATTTCAAGGCGTTTCTCTTTTTTTATTGCGTTTTCATTTTTGAGCAATTTTTCATTACTTTTCTAGTTGCGATTTGAAATTTTTTTTTTTCATTTTTAAGCATCTTTTTTTACTACATTTTTAGCGTCTTTCTTTTCTAAAAAAAGGGCTTCACCTACCTTATTTGTTTAAAAATATCAAGTGAAGATGACTTAAAAAAATAAAACGAAGCAAACATGATAAAAAAAATCTCAAGTGAAGATGTCCTCGTGTCACTTGATTTAAATGACGCTTTCACCTCTCTCTTTTAACCAAGAGAAGACAACTTGAAAAAAATAAATGAATTAAAAATTACTTAAAAAATATATACAAAGTGAAGACATGTTATTTTTTTAAAAACAATGACAACTTGAAAAAAATGAAAACAAATTAAAAAAAATACCTCATCTTGTATTTTTTTTAAAATTAAGTAAAGACGATTTGAAAAAAAAATATTAACGAAGTGAAGATGTTTTGAAAAAAAAAATGACAAATAAAGTTGTTTTTACTGAAAACACTTTCACCTGATTTTTTTAATAACATATCAAGATAATCTAATGTCGAAAAAAATAAATGAAGACAAGTTAAAAAAAAACAGAAAAACAAAGACGATTTAAAAAAAGACTCATTTATTTTATTTTTCTTTATAATCAAGTGAAAACGACTTGAAAAAAATGAAGTGCAGATGATTTAAAAAATAAAAAATTATTTAAAGTAAAGGCAGTTTCACTTGGTTTAAAAAAATGAATACAATTTGAAAAAAAAACTAAAGACGATTAAAAAAAGATACATTCACCTCATTTTTTAAAATCAAATGAAGACAACTTAAAAAAATGAAGTGAAGACATAGAAACGAGAACGTAATCCAAATAGAACCTAAAAACATAATGTAAAAAAAAAATAAAACAAAGTGAAGTCGTGTTAATTTTTTTAAAATAAAGACAATTTGAAAGAAAATGAAAACGATTTAAAAAAAGACGCCTTCATCTTTTTTTTGAAATCAAGTGAGGACGATTTAAAAAAAATTATTAACGAAGTGAAGATGATTTTAAAAAATGTTAAGTGAAGTTGTCTTCATTGAAAACACTTTCACATGATTTTTTTATAATATGCCAAGATAATCTAGTGTTAAAAAAATTAAATGAAGACGATTTGAAAAAAAATGAAAAACGAAGACGATTTAAAAAAAAATGTCTTCACCTGATTTTTTTTGTAATCAAGTGAAGTGACTTGAAAAAAAAACAAAACGAAGTGAAAATTTGAAAAATAAAAAATTATCTCAACTAAAGGTAGCTTCACCGAAGACGTCTTTACCTGTTTTTTTTTTTTTAAGGAATACGATTTGAAAAAAAAAGAAATCTGAAGACTATTAAAAAAAAGATATCTTCACCTTGTTTTTTAAAATCAAATGAAGACAACATAAAAAAATGAAGTGAAGACATAGAAATGAGAACATAATCCAAATAGCAACTGAAAACATAGTGTAAAAAAATTAAACGAAGTGAAGACGTAGAAACAAGAACGAAATCTCAAATCGTAATTGATAACTCAGTATCAAAAAAAAGTTACACCGCTTTTTGTAAAATCAAATGAAGACTAAAAAAAAACGAAGTGAAGACGCAAAAACGAGAATGAAATTCAAATCGCAACTGAAAACATAGTATAAAAAAATTAAACGAAGTAAAGACACAAAAACGAGAACGTAATCCAAATCACAACTAGAAACACAATATAAAAAATTAAATGAAGTAAAGATATAAAAACACGAAGTAAAGATGATTAAAGTCATCTGCGTTTAAATCAAATGAAGTTGATTGAAAAAAATAAACAAAGTGAAAATGCAAAAACAAGAGAAATCTCAAATGAAAAACTCAATATTAAAAAAAAAAGATAAAAAAAACTTACATTGAAGACGTCTTTTCAAAAGACGCCTTCGATGTAAATAGGGATTTATATGGAAGGTGTCTTTTGAAAAGACGTCTTCCATATAAATAGGGATTTACATGAAAGATGTCATTTTTTGTAAAGACATCTTTACACGTGGATTAAATAAAATTAAAAAAAGCTACATGTGTGTACACGTGTGTGACACCCCGAGCCCCCGGACCGAAACCCAAGTCCTCCTGCGTGCGACACGTGGGGCCAGCGCATCTACAAGCGCTCCCTTCAGCTGCTCTGCTATGCACGCGGGACTTTTCACCTCTCTGTGGGTCTGATCCGCCGGGAACCCGGGGTCGTCAACCTCATTTCTACTCACTAAACCCGACTCTCAATCTCATAATTCAAAAACATAATTTCAAATACTTCACCAAATTTTTTCACAGTAAATATTCATATTGGAAAAAAAATTTCTGCAGCGGAAACCATCAAAATCACCAACCCATATGGCAGGGTTTAAGTAAAACTAAACATGCACATGATATTAACCTCTGAAGGCAACATTGCCAAAATCATTTCAAAACTATGATCAAAATTAGGCTCACAGAGCCAAAAGTCCCAATAACTCTTTAAAAATGTATAACAGTTCCAAAAGAAATATTTGGCCACACGGCCTGTTTAAAATATATACATGATCTGTGAAAACATAAACAAAATCAAGAATAACTAGTCCCGCAGCGACCTCTCGGCGAGATCACCACACAAACCCTGAATCAATGGTCAACTAGGGTACTCTACCTCTGCGAGTATCTGTAAAGAAAATAGGGTGAGCTCGAGAACCCAGTGGATTATCTCTATACATCACTAGCATTATATAAACCATAAATCCAAAACATACACACACTTTCATTACATTAATTGTTTTAAACAATTATTTGTTTTGTTGTATCCTAAGACCGAAAGAGCTCTACTCTCGATGTTCCTCAGTGACAAAAATCGATCCTAGCCGGTATCACCTCGAGCTACGATACCGTTCATAACCTGTCACGTCATCCAAGAATAGGCGCAATGGTGTACAACCAATGCTCGCCCGTCCGAGGAAACTCTCAGCCCTCGCAGGAGGCTTCATTAAGAACACCAACGATGGGATCCGGAAGATGTCGTGCGGCAAATACGACCAAGTCCACGATTCATCGACAGATGCCTACCATCGTCCCGGTACGTTGATTTATTAAATCTTAATTTACTCTTCTTTAGTTTCAATAGATTTCATTCCATACCCAATCATCAATCACAGTATCTAAATCATGTAGCAGATGACATAAATAACCAGACATTATGCTGCATATTCAAGCAAATACTGAAAGCATATAACCAGACATTATGCTCAATCATCACTCAAGGCATCCAAGAAATATACACACCCTAACGTGCATCTAACAACCTAGGCTACACAAACATCACGCCTTGAACCTCAAGCCTACATAATACTAGTGAGCAAGAGAATCCCGCCCACCTGATAACGAGGAACGACCCTTGCGCCTACTCGCGAGGATCACGCTCGAGATCCACAGTCTGAAATGATTAAACCTCCTCATTCAGTCCAAATCATCAAAAATCCCTCTTCAACAATAATCCAAATAAACCCAAATTTCCATTTTTCCTCACAAAAATGCAAACTTATAGTCAACGCATTCCAAACTAAGAATAGAACACATTTAAAACTAACTCCAACTTCAAAAGAGGAACAGATTAGGTTTTATTACCTATCAAGCGATTTGCACCTTCAGAAATCCTCCAGATAGGCAAATTTCCTCTAGATCCGTCTAAAACTACAATTGAACAATTAAAACTTCCAGAATTCAGCTCTAAATCAATAAACTGTCAGTTTAGAAGGAAGATCTGAGCTTATAGGGTTCCAGATCATTTTGTTCATCAAAACCCTCAAAACCCTAGTTTTTGAAACAGAATCTGAATGAATCGATATAATTGAAACTTAAATGATTAAGAGGTTCAGATTCCTACCTTAGACCTTTAGCTCTTACTTGAATCAGCTCTGGATTGTCTCTTTGAAACTCCGGATCAACTCGGCAGATTCTGTGCATGAAATGATGAGTTAGGACTCAAAACTGTTTAAATTTTGTGCGATTACCATGGTCAGCACTTTACGGACCGCGGTCACCACGGTGACCTAGCTTTCCCTCAATTTTCACTGAAGACTTCGGTCATCCTTTAGTGACTGCAGTCACCAGTGTGGCATCATGTTTTTTCCATGTTTTTCAATGTGTTTCCCATTATCAAACATCCTGATTTATTTTATTTTCACACCATACTATATAATAGCTATTTAAAACATGTTTTCACCCATTTTTATATTTATTTCATAATTTTTTTAAAATTTATTTTCGAGTTGTGTGCGTTCGAAAACTTTGGGGTACTACAATCTACCCCCCTTAAAAGAAATTTTGTCCTCGAAATTTAAATAGAAAGTACCTGCATAATGTGTCCAATTACTCAGGCCTGACGAAGAGATCTGGGTACTTCTTCTGTATCTCACTCTCTAATTCCCAGGTCGCCTCCTCCAGGTTATGATGCCTCCACAGGACTTTGACTAGGGGTATGTCCTTGGTCCTGAGACTCTGCAACTTACGATCAAGAATTTCGACTGCTGGCTCATTGTAAGTAGCATCGTCTCGAAGTACGATATCCTCCCAGTGAATGACATGAGAAGGGTCTGGCTCGTACTTCTGCAGCATCGAAACATGGAACACATTATGTATTGAGGACAATCTGTTCGGCAAATCTATCTCATAAGCGCATGCATCGACCTGCCTGATGATCTCAAACGGACCAATGTATCGTGGTGCTAGCTTCCCCTTTACTCCAAACCTTCGGATCCCTTTCTGTGGACTAACTCTCAAGAATACTCGATCACCTGGCTGGAACTCTAGGGGTTTCCTCCTTCTGTCAACATAACTCTTCTGTCTGTTCTGTGCGGTAGCTAGCCTCTTCTGGATTTGCTTCATTTGCAAGCTCATTTCCTCAATCAACTCGGGTCCAGTGAATACTTGGTCTTCAAAATCTGCCCAACAAAATGGTGATCTACAGGGTATGCCATAGAGCGCCTCATATGGAGCCATCCCAATGATCGTTTGATAACTATTATTATATGCGAACTCAGCTAACGATAGATGTTTGCTCCAATTACCTCTGAAGTCCATGGCACATGCCCTAAGCATATCCTCAAGTATCTGAATGACCCTTTCTGACTGTCCATCTGTCTGTGGGTGAAATGTTGTGCTCATGGTGAGTCTGCTTCCCAGTTCCTTTTGTAAGCTTTGCCAGAACTGAGACGTAAATCTGGCATTTCTGTCTGACACTATTGTTCTGGGAACCCATGCAGTTTCACTATCACTCGAACATATAGCTCACCCAGTCTACTTACTGTATCAGTAGATTGAATAGGTAGGAAATGCGCTACCTTTGTCAACCGATCCACGATGACCCATATAGTGTCTTCCCCTTTTAGACTTCTCGGCAGGCCATTGATGAAGTCCATCGCAATACTGTTCCACTTCCATTCTGGTATTGGAAGCGGCTGTAACAATCCTGATGGCTTCTTATGTTCAGCCTTCACTTGTTGACAAGTCAGACACCGGGAGACGTATTGAGCAATGTCTCGCTTCATCCCTCTCCACCAGAAGGTTTTCATCAAATTCTGATACATCTTATCCCCACCTGGATGCATAGTGTATCTGGTTTGGTGTGCCTCATCCAGTAGGGTACCTTTCGCTTGTCCAGAGCTAGAAACACAAAATCTATCCCCCAATCTCAACGTAAAATCTGAATCAAGCCGAAAGTCTGTATGCTTGCCGTGTTTGACGCCCTCAATTAGTTCTAAAATCCATTTATCAGTGCTCTGCTCCTCCCTGATCTGGTGTAAAATATCCGGCTGGCAAGTCACCACATACAAATAGGCCTGTCTCTCATCTGTGTCTATACTCAGATCGTACTGACTAATCAGCTGATACATCTATGCAATCTCCTCATCCTTACGGCTAGATTTTCTGCTAAGCGCATCAGCCACCACATTCACCTTGCCTAGATGATAGTGCAACTGAAAGTCATAATCATTCAGGAACTCTAGCCATCTCATATGGCGAAGATTCAGTTCCTTCTGAGTATAGATGTACTTGAGGCTCTTATGGTCTGAATATAAATCAAAGTTCTCGCCATACAGATAATGCCTCCAAATCTTAAGTGCAAACACGATCGCTGCAAGCTCCAGATCGTGTGTGGGGTAATTCTGCTCATGTGGCTTCAGCTGCCGTGAAGCATAAGCC
>JAJIYU010017843.1:0-11509 GCA_030144865.1 Tinospora cordifolia | reverse complement strand
TGTACTAGTTTACAGTACAAAGTTAGATACTTTCTTTATTTAATAAAGAAGTTGAATTTCTTTATCTCTTTTATTTTGCCTTGATTTTATTGAAACATTTGTATTCTGGAAGTTTATACAAAGGTATGAGATATTGAAAAGAAAAGAACAAATGTGTGTCGCTTGTAATGTAGCACCGGCCCGGCTCGCCGTTTGGTTTAGTCGACTGTCAAAATAATGGTGGACCTGTCCAATGCTTAAAGTTATGGGGGTTGGGGTGTTACAGCAAAAATCTGTGTGCTTGCCCTCCTTGGCGCCCTCTATCAGCTTTGTAATCCATACGTCGAATTTCTGCTCATCTTTGATCTGGCATAAGATGTCTGACTGGCAAATCATTGCATACAGATATGCTCGTGTATCATCTGTAGCTACACCCAGATTATAGTCACTAATCAGCTGATACATCTGATCCACTTCATCCTTCCTGCTGGACTTCCTACTAAGAGCATCGACAACTACATTCAACCTGTCGGTATGATAGTGCAGCTGAAAATCATAGTCACTAAGGAACTCAATCCACCTTCTCTGTCGAAGGTTTAGTTCCTTCTGAGTGTATATGTACCTGAGGCTCTTATGGTCTGAGTAGAGATCAAAACTCTTACCATATAGATAGTGCCTCCATATCTTCAGCGCAAACACGATTGCTGCAAGCTCCAGATCGTATGTGGGATAATTCAGCTCATGTGGCTTCAACTGCCGTGAAGCATAAGCCACTGGCTGTCCTTGCTGCATTAACACTGCACCCAATCCCTTAAAGGATGCGTCAGTGCACAAAGTGTACCTCACACCAGGGATAGGTGTGATGAGTACCGGCGCTATAGTCAACCTCTACTTAAGCTCCTGAAAGGACTACTCACTCCAAATGAATTTCTCGTCCTTTCTAGTCAGCTTAGTCATTGGACCCGCTAATTTTGAGAAGTCTTTAATAAACCTGCGGTAGTACCCAGCCAACCCAAGAAAACTCTTGATCTCTCTCACTGTAGTGGGTTGCTACCAGTCGAATACTGCTCGCACCTTCTCCGGGTCTACTGCTATTCCCTGTGCTGAGACCACGTGGCCAAGCAACTTGACCTGCTTCATCTAGAAATCACACTTGCTAGACTTGGCATATAATTTATTTTGCCTCAGTGTCTCCATAACAGTCTGCAAGTGTTGTATGTGCTCAACCTCTAATTGGGAATATACCAGAATGTCATCAACAAATACTACGATAAACTAGTCAAGAAAATGGCTAAAGACTATGTTCATCAGGTCCATAAACGTGGCTGGAGCATTAGTCAAACCGAATGGCATGATCGTGAACTCATAGTGGCCATACCGCGTCCTAAAGGCTGTCTTCTGTATATTAGACTCCTGGATCCTCAACTGATGATACCATGTCCTCAGATCTATCTTGGAGATGTACTATGCTCCACTGAGCTGATCAAAGAGGTCATCAATCCGTGGTAAAGGGTATCTGTTCTTAATAGTAACATTGCTCAGCTTCTGGTAGTCTATGCATAGCTTCATGGAACCATCTTTCTTCCTTACAAATAGGACTGGAGCTCTCCATGGCGACTCACTCTGTCTGATGAATCCCTTCGCCATGAGCTCGTCCAACTGAGTCTTTAACTCTAACAACTCCACAGGTGCCATCCTATAGGGTGGAATAGCGATGGGATTAGTGCCGGGATGTAACTCAATCTTAAACTCTACCTGTTTGTGAGGTGGAAGTCCAAGTAGATCATCTAGGAACACATCTGTATAATCCTGTATCACAGGAATACAGTGAATATCTGTGGTTCCCTCTACATCCTCATCCGCTAACTACCTGAAGTCTCCCTTCTGCTGAATGGCATACAACAAAGCAAGTGTAGGACTCCTAGGCAATCTCCGCATATCCCCATCCATCCTTAATGTCTCTCCTGATGGCAACTGTATACTAACTCTCCTCCTCTGGCAATCAATCTGTGCCTGATATTGGGTCAACCAATCCATTCCCAATATCACGTCATAGCGACTAAAATGGAGTGAACAAAGATCAATGGGAATCAATTGATCTCTGAATCCAAACTCCACTGTACTATACTTCTTCAAACTAACTATGTCACCAATCGGTGTGGCGACATCCAATGGTACAGTCAGTGGTCTAGACACCAATCTTAATCTCTCTACTAAATCTTTAGAAATAAATGACTGTGGCACCATAATCAAATAGAACATGAACAGCGACACCAAACAACAAAAACATACCATCAACCGCAGGAGTCGGGGCTGTTTGGGCCTCTGCTGCATACAGTCTGGCCTGCTCTCTCTGTCTCGTCTGGGACCGTGTCTGCCTCTGATGCGGCCGACTACTCTGTTCCTACCCTGACTACTACTATGCTGGTGCTGGAGCTCTGGTAGGGCAATCTCTAGCCATATGTCCCTACTGGCTACACAAGAAATACAATCCTAACTTCCTAGCCTGCTCCCTCTACTCGGTGCTAATCTGACCTGATCCGGTCCATTGCTGCTGCCCTGAAGTCTGGGCCTGACCACTAGCAGTAGGTGGTCTAGATGGTTGTCATCGGTCTCTGTTGCAGGGCTCCAGATGTCTGACCTGAATACGGTCTCTTCTGTCTACTCTTGAGCAACTACCCAAACTCTATGTCTTTCTCTACATGTTGGGCCCGCACAACCGCCTTTCTGAAAGTAGTTAGTTACAGAGGTGTGATCATCCTCCTAATCTCCATCCTCAAACCTTCTATAAACTTCTCCGTCTTGACTAACTCATCTACTACCATCTCTGGGCAGAATCTCGACAGCTCTGTGAACCTGTGCTCATACTCTGTCACAGTCAATGTACTCTGTGTCAGCCTGTTAAAATCTGATCGCATCTGGGACCTCCGTGCTGACGAGAAAAAAGTATCATAAAATAGTGTCTGGAACTCATCCCAAATCATCACTGTCTCATCAATGGTCGGATCTGCCACTATCATCCTCCACCAGTAGTAGGCTGGTCCCACCATCTGATGTACTGCCAAAGCTACTCTCCTCGGTCCAGTCACTCCTAGCAGCGTCAGATGCTTATCCATCTCTATGAACCATCTATCTGCTGCAATAGGATCTGCCTGTCCCTCAAACTGGCTAGGACGCAGCTTCTAAAATTCTATAGCTAGGTCCTTCTGCTCTTTATCATGACTGGTGGACTTACTAGCCGTCTGTGCTGGACTCTCAAGGGGTACTGGCACCGATATCACTGCCTCATCAGGTATGAACGCTGGTGTAAACGTCTATGCGGGTACTGGAAGCTGTATGGGAGGCTGAGAAGACTCTATCGGGTACCGGCTCGTCATGGCCCTGTCCACTGCCCTATCCACTGCTCTCTGTATCATATCTACGAGAGCATCTTGGGATACTGTAATGGCAGCTGGCGCAGCCGCCTCGGTGATACCCTCATCAATCTGTAGCCTCACCTCTGAGTCTGCCCCCATGGGTTCTACCATGTCCTCTTCTTCTAGGCATTATCTGTAAGTCCCAAAAACTCACTTTCAGTATCCAATAATGTAATCATAATAAAACAGATAATTCAATAATTTAACTGAATATAAGTGCATTTCTACTTTAAGCTGGATACCATGACTTGTGATAATAGCCACTCATTTCAACCCGCCTATACCCTTCGCGTTTATCATGCTACTGTGACTCTAAGTTCATGTATCTAGGTTTTCGATTTGTCTCTGTGGCCTAGAGTTTATGCTTCTAAGTCGACAACATTTTATTTGTTTTTGGATACAGAAATTCAGATAACAATACTCAAAATAGTATGTTATATATATCACAAACAAACACCGAACAAACAATCAAACAATGCACGCTGGCATAATTGAATCCATGTTTCATTACAGCTATTATATATTTATGCCAAATCCTGGTCTCTAAGGATGACACAAGACCCACCGTACGCGACCGTCCCATACCAGTAGTTAGCAGTGCATGCAAGTTCTTCCAAAGAGTATGTTCATCGCCCATTACAATTTCGCAAATGTCTCGCTCCTTAAAGCTGACGCAAGACCCACCATATACGACCATCCCATACCGGTAGAATATAGTGCGTATATGTTCTGCCCAAGAATCGATCACTTACCATTCATGATCCGTCATTCATCAAATTTAGGATTCCCCTATACCCTAAGTCCTTTCGTTATAAACATCTAGACTAGAAGTACAAAATCCTCCTGAATCGAGTCCTAACACAAACGAGTGTACATAATCACATTATCTGTCTCTAGCTTATGTCCTAAAAGCTGTTATTGAGATCCACTGTCTTCAAGACATCACCCGGTCTTCCCTAAACTTAGGGTTTCCAGACTTGGCTTGTGGACTCGCTATGAGTCACCAAACCTAAACCCGACTCAATCTCACATCTATGCGACGCCCTCGTTCCCACGTAACGAACAATTTCTGAATATAGCACACCCCATAGGGCCAATAATCAAGCATAGCACCACCCACAGGGCCATAACTAGCGTAGCACACTCGTAGGGCGATCACTAACATAGCACACCTGTAGGGCCATCACTGAAACATGGCTCGCCTATAGGGCCATAATCCTACTTTTGCCCTTCTACGAGTGTTACTGGAACCCGAGGACATCACCTAAATCTTTTCTATTTCTAGCCGCATAATCACTAGTGAATTCCTTTTATTAACTCTCTTTTCAAAATAAATCAAATCGAAATTATTTCTAGTGAAAATCAATCCGGTGAAATTTTCTTTTCTTTTCAATAACATTATTATGAAAACAATTCCATCTGGCATTACTCGGCCAGGAAAAAAAAATCCAGTCATGCCCAGTGTTGTCGAACACTAAGCTCTGATACCAACTTTGTCACACCCCGACCCACGGGCCAGACATCATATCTGTCAATCTAAGGCCCTGTCATCTGGCATCGCGCAGCTCCAAGCTCGGCGTGTAGTCCGTCGAAGCACCGGGCGTGTGACAATCATCATCATCTTTTCACTAACCTCTATACACGAGGTTTAGATCATTTCATAATTTTAAATAATCATTTCATTCACGCTTCACTAAGCAATTAATCTCAAATCAAATTCACCGGATGTTCAAAATCATATTCATACTGGAAATCAAGATAATAGTAGCGGAAACACTTTTCGGATCAAATCTTTCTAAATCATTGAATACTGTTTAACATACAATATCTAAAAATCATCAGTTCATCAATCAAAATAAAAACAATGTTCAAGATGGTAAAACAGTCCTGTATATACATACAAGAAATATGATACATGACCTCCGGCCCAAATCCAAAATATACATCATAAAAACTGTTCAAAACAGAGAGACAGTTTAACACAAAATATCACTCTCTCTCTCTCTATACATCTTCCAGTCCCCGGTCTGCATCCTCACTGAGCGCTGTGCCCATGAATACCTGTAAAATGATAATAGGGATGAGCTCAAAAGCCCAATGGATCTCCCCGACACTCAATAGCATTAAACAAACAAGCATACGAAACATGCAAATAGTTTTAAATCATTAGGGGCGTTTCAATCACTTAGTCAGTTTATCCGTTGCGCTCTAATATCAGGAATCTACCATCTGATATTAGGAATTAACTGAAAGAGTGAACCACCCTCGGTATCCCAATTGTGGTCCTCAACACAATCAGGCACGACATCTTTATAAAATAGAAGTCTAGCTCTGAGACCACGACCCAATAAGATACTGAAACTAAGGAAAAAATCTTCATAACTTTCCAAATTCAAGGGTCTCATACAACTGCTCGCAATTTGGCCTAGTTGGGGGATACCCACAATGACGTCCTGGGACTTCCGGAGAGCCTCAACACGATGTGCTAGTAATTGCTCGTCATCGCCCCGGTACGTGGAATTCTTAATAAACCATTTATGTTCTTTAGTTATACAGTCATGTTTTCAATCCATTCATCATGCGACATGGTTATTAACCATTCTAGTTCATGTAATTGAAGCAAACATACATCATGCATACCTATGCTAGAAAGCATATAACCGCTCGTCAGGATATCAATCAATCATTCCATACAATCCATACATCCCTAACATGGTATTATGTACAGGAATTAAACATAAAATCATATTTCACATCTTATATTTGCATAATACTAAAGAGGAAGGTGGAGATAAAACAACCCCACCTGAATTCGAAAAAGTACTGCTGGATGACAAATCACCTCAACAGCAGTCAACGTCGTCCCTCTGCATCATTAAACATAAATGATGCATCAAAAATTTACTCTAAAGCTCATTCAGAATTATTTGAGAATTTTCAGTTAAATTCTCAGTTCAAAACTAGGCAATTTTTCAGCTTTCCTCATTTCTCAACAACAGTATGCAAGACCACAGTCTACGCATCCCACATGAATAACTGAACACTTTTAGTACTAAGCCTAGCTTCAAACTAAGCTCAAATTGGGTTTTATAACTTTTATTTGTATATCAAACTAAGTATTAAACACTTTTAATTCTGACTGCTACTTCAAAGGATGAACGGATCGAATTTTATGGCCTATCAAAGGATTTGCACCTTCGAATTCGCCAGATTCAATCAAAACTCGCAGATCCGTCAAAAATCACAAATGAACAGTCAAAATTCATAGAATCTAGTCTCGAATCACTTATTCTATAGCAAGCAAGCTTGATCTGAGCTCTTTGCGCTTCAGATTGTTATTTACATCAAAAACCCCAAATTTGAAACCCTCGAATTCAGATTCGCAATTCAGACTACATAATTCAGATCTTAATAGTTCAGAGCTTTAGAATCTTACCTTCGAAGCTTAGGATTGCTCTAGAGTTGATCTGGATTGTTTTGACTGTCTCCGGGTGAAAATTGAATCTCTGATGACCTAAAAACGAAAGCCCCAAATTCAAAATGTTTTTTTTTCTTTTTTTTTCGATTTTTGCTCTCTGGTTCCATGTTTCACGATTAAATAGGGGATGCGCATGAACAGTGTCCGCAGATGAACACTACCACTATTCATAGAGGAATATTTTGCCCAGTTCCCCCTTTTTTTTCGAAATTAGTTCAATAAACCCCCATAAATATCTTTTTTTATTTTCCGATTTTTCGCCAACTTGAACCAACGTGATTTATTTTATTTCTTTACTAAACATTATAATAAACATTTAAATCTTGTTTTTGGTCATTTTTATATTTATGTAATATTTTTAAAAATTTATTTTCACTATTTATGGGTTGAAAAATCTGAATATTAAAAATAACCAATGTGATTTATTTTATTTATTTAATAAATATAATAATAAATATTTATATCATGTTTTCAAACATTTTTATATTTATTTAATATTTTTAAAAATTCCTTTTTGACGTGTACGCGTTATAAAAATTTGGTTTATTACAATACTAGCTCAATGGTAGTGGATGTTGCAAGAACAATGTACTTATCCCCTAGGTCATGGGTTCAAAACTCCACGAAAGCGAAATAAAATTTCAAGGGGGAGAACAGTACCTTTTGAGTAACACGCTATGACGTGGTTGGGTCCCGGTGGGTGTTACACAAACAGTCTGCCAAGAAAAGTTTTTCAGAATCTGTTTTGTCATAGGAAAGCTCTGCTCTGCAACCTATTTATTCTAATCACTTCTGAAGCTTTCCTCATGTAACACCCCAATTTTCAATCGGACCTCCTGTCACGTGTTACCTCACGTGTGGATCGTCGGCCGGTGAAAATCAAGATGCTTTTAAGATTTTTCTTATGTAAAAATCTTTTCTTCAATTTCAATTTCAAAACAAGTAGTAGTTTTCAGAAAATATCTCCAAATATATTTTGCACAAATAACATATCAAAATAATTTCTCAATTACTCACCAGATTTATGCAGTTAATTATAACAACTTCAATTAGAAATTGCAAATCATAAATAATGCAACGGAATTACTTTAAAAGTTTTATTAAACAGAAATGTTAAACATAAAATATTGGTCACTAATCTGATTGACTGAATTTAAAATCAAATAAATACATGAAAAATTGTTTCAGTAGAAATAAACAAATTACGACCTCCAAAGTCTCCTATCCCGAATAATCTTCCCATGAGATTATCAATCAATAGTGAGAGTCTTCTGACGTAGACTGCTGTACACTACGTCCAAGTGTTCCCGAAAAATAAAATGGGAGTGAGCTCGAAAGCCCAATGGATCATTCCTACACATCACACGTATTATATAGACCCAATCCAAAGCATTACAAACACTTTCAAACATTAGACCTTTCAAACATATATTTAGTTTTGGTCAAAGTCTAAGACAAGAAGAGGGTTGAGATGCCTCTCGATATTCCCCGTGATCCAATCCAATCATAATCGTAGAGGCCTCAAGTACCATCTAAATCAGTCTTGTCTTAGTATCACAGTCTAAAAGAGAGTACTTATCGCGATATCGTACCGTCTCCCAAAGACTTCGAGCTATCGCAGACAGCTCCAGGTTGAGAATACCTACGATCCGCCTTGTAGCTCATCGATCTCAAGCGGTGGCATATAGGAGATGCTACCTCGATCCGCTTCAAGCTTGACAATCGCATCGGTACGTGAATTCTTAATAAACCTTCGTCTTATTTTAGTTTTACAACCAGGTTTAATCACACCAAACATCACGCACATATCATGGAAAATAAATCAAATAATGTAGGACATTTAAAATAGTGAAATGCATGGTCAAATAATGAAATCTAAGTGCATAATCTCCTATACATGCGTGCAATAATTAAATGATCATTCATAACAAATCATTCAAACATATACACAATTTAATTCAAATTCCTAATAAAATTCTAACAACCTAGAGTTATTCATGCAAATGTTTTGAATTTTAAATCCGTATAATACATATGAGTAAGGAAATCACACCCACCTAATTTCGTCGATCTTCAGGGCTCCCTTGCTTTTCTTTCAGGCTATTCGATATTCTAACATGTAAAGATTTGAAAATCACAACTTGATCAGGCTTTCTCTCCCCTGAACTACTATAGAAATCCAGAAGCAGCTTTCTAACAATGTCTTCGTCCTCTGTGTCTGAGACTTGCTCGAATAGAGATTCTATCATTTCAGCCTTAGGCAACTATGTTCTTATAGATGCCCTATACCGAGAAATCAATCGCCATTGTATAAAGCTAACTACTATAAAAAATGATAATTAAACCAACAGAAATAATCAGCAGTTGAAGAATTGTCTTCCAATCAGAGCTGAGACAAATATAAGTAAACAAGAATATTACTGCAGCAATAGAGGGCATATTAGACCGGCCAGGAGAACTGTGTGAAACATCCATTCCAAGAATGATGGTTGGAACCTTGGAGATCAGGGGAATAGAACGAGATTGTTTGACGGACAACAAGAATTTAAGTTACCAAGTTTCGCATTGATCTTTAGGAGAACATTTGTCAAGTATTAATCATTAACCCTTGTTAGAGCAATGTATTGAGTCACAATACCAAAATCAGTTAGATTTTTCTTCTTCCACTGACCATATATAGTAGATGTTTTCCTTTTTGGCAAAAGAAAAAGGAGGAACTGGGGTGCTCTAGGAAGTTTGGCTTGTATCTGTTAAAACATCTGCTCAACTCAAACAGAGGGAGGAGCTCTCCTAGCCTGAGGATTATCTTCGAATATATCGAATGGTTGACTGACAAAAATTCTCCTCTGCTCTCCACATTCGATAAGATGTCGAACAAGACTACATGTGTCACAGTGAGCGGAAAAATTCACAATGGCCCGCACTCTATCTTTGTTGGTTGCACTAGTTTCTTATTGTTAAAATTCCACCTCCCGTTGGGAGGTTGAAACTCCTCCCCATTTCCCACCTTCAACCTGAGAGCTGATAGAACTCGGCCTTCATTCTCATTCCCAACATAACAGAACACACTACACGCATCAAATGAAAACCTGCAGCAGCCCATCTTCATTCTTTACGGACTGCAACAATACACACCAAATCACGGCAGTCCCAAATCACTTGCTGTCCGTCTTTCTTCTTCTTTATCAGTTTTATGATTCTCGGCCAGCACCTGTTAAAAGAAAGACACAAAGAAAGAAGAAAACAACAAAGAAAAGAAAATGCTCTAGATTGCATAAATTTCTTTCTATATTGAAACAAAACAGGACAAAAGCCTTTATAGGCTATACACTAACTAAAAAGGCCAGTAGTTATCATAACCCCACTAATTTAAACATATAGCAACAACCCCACTTACTCCACAAAAGTAGCTACCACAACCCCACTAATTTAAACATGTAAAAACTACTTTTTACTTAATTCACCCAACAATCCCTCCCTTAAACTGATGTTTGCTAACATTCAGTTTAAAGTCTTGATTGTTTCCAGCGAGCAAACTCCAAGAGATCTTCTAAGCTTCATGAATAACTCCATCTTTAGGGCCTTGGTGAATATATCAGCAACCTGATCTTCACTTCTGCAGTAAATTAGATTAATTGTTTCATTTTTGCTAAGATCTCTCAAGAAATAAAACTTGACATCAATGTGTTTGCTTCTTCCATGCAGCACGGGATTCTTGGAGAGCTTGATTGTTGAATCGTTGTCACAAAAAATTTTAGTAGCTCCTGGTTGCTTGAATTTCAGCTCTTCAAGAACTCTCCTTAACCAAACAGCTTGGCAAGCACAAGCTGTAGCAGCAACAAACTCAGCTTATGTGCTTGACAAGGTGACAATGGGTTGCTTCTTGGATGACCATGAAATAGCACTTGTCCCAAACATAAAAGCATAGCCTGAAGTGCTCCTTCTTTCATTTTGATCTCCTGCATAATCACTATCAGTAAAACCTAACAAATTAAACTTTACTGTCACACCCCGACCCCCGGACTGGACGTCATGTCTGTCAATCTGAGGCCCTGTCGTCAGGCGTCGTGCGGATCCAAGCTCGGCGCGTGGTCCACCGAGGCACCGAGCGTGCGACTATCATCATCAATCCGTACACAAACCTCTATACGCGAGGTTTGAATCATTTCTTAATTTCAAATAGTCATTTTATTCATGCTCCACTAAGCGGTTGATTTCAAATCAAATTCACTGGATGTTCAAAATCATATTTATACTGGAAATCAAGATAATAGTAGCGGAAGCACTAATCTGATCAAATCATTCTAAATCATTGAACATTGTATAGCATACCATAACTAAAAATCATCAGTTTATGAATCAAAACAAAATAGTGTTCCAGATGGTAAACAGTCCTATGAATACATATACAAAAATATGTTACATGACCCTCCGGTCCAGTTTCAAAATATACATCGTAAAAACTATACAAAAACAGAGAGACAGTTTGAACAAAAATATCACTCTCTCTCTCTATACAACCTTTAGTCTCCAGCCTGCATCCTCACTGAGCGCTGGGCTCATGAGTACCTGTAAGATAAAAATGGGATGAGCTCGAAAGCCCAGTGGATCTCCCCTACACATCAATAGCATTATA
>JAJIYU010017842.1:0-11483 GCA_030144865.1 Tinospora cordifolia | reverse complement strand
TGTGATTTGCTTTATTATTTAAGGTTGTTAAATTACACTTTTTATATGCTTTGACTTAGAAGGTGCATAAATGATCAAATCTATTTTCTAGAAAAAAGAAATTATTTTTTTCAATCCCTGTGGATCGACCTTGTCTTGTGCTACAATTTACCTTGTGCACTTGCAAGTATTTTTTTTAGATCTATTCAAAGGATCACATCACCTTTCTTGCGCACAATTTCAGATTATTTGTTGTGTTACTGCAATAGGTGATTGCGGTAATAGTTTGGGTGAAATTTTCACGCAACCTTTCTTTTTTTTTTTGAGATTTCACTACCGCGGTAATGATTTCACTACTGCGGTAGTGATTTCACTACCACGGTAATGCGACAAAAATCTTTTTTGTTGTTATTGTTTTATTTCTATTTTTTGTTTTGTTTCTATTTTTTATTTTACGTACTTTATTTTATACCTTGGAATATACATAATTTTACATCAAAAAATTATACAAAATTCTCGATTAATGTTGTTTCTCATTTTATCCACTTATAAATTAAAATGTATAAAATCTTATATCTCTAAAATTTTATAAAATTCTCAAGAATTCTATTTTAGTTAATTAAATTTCGTACAAATTTTCAAGGTATTATAAGGATTCACTTAGGAATATGGTATTGATTATGAAGAAGTTTTTACTCCAATTGTTCGTCTTACCACTTTTCACTCCTTATTGACCATTTTTGCTTTTCATAAGTGGAATATGCTTTAAATGGATGTTAGAAATGCATTCTTTAACAGAGACTTGGTTGAGAAAGTATATTTACAACCTCCCCATGGCTTTGATCATCCACTAGGGAAAGATTGTCGCCTTTGTAAAGCTATATATAGTCTCAAACAATCACCTCCGGCTTGATTTTCTAAGTTTAGCTCTGTACTCTCTCAATAGGGTGTTACCACTTAGCTCTGCTTCTACGTTGATTAGATGTTGGCCTTGTTATCCTTCTACTCTATGTTGATGATATGGTTATTATAGGAGATGATGTCTCAAGGATGGATGAAGAATCATTTGAATATAAATATTTTCCCCTTACAACACTTTCTTGGATAGACTTTTGAAATGAAAGATTTGGGCTCACTTAGCTACTTTTTAGGCCTTGAAGTTATATCAAGCTCTGATGGATATTCCTCTCAAGTTAAATATATCTTTGATCTCTTATCTCATGTTGGATTAACTAATAGTAAAATTCTTGACAGTCCCTTAGAGACAAATGTGGAATTGTTGCCTAAAGATGGTGCGCCCCTACTATGTGCAATGTCGTATCGGCAGTTAGTTGGCACTTTTATTTATCTTACTGTCACTTGACCTAATCTATCTTATGCTGGTCAGCTAGTGAATTAGTTTTTGCATGCTCCGAGATCTTCTCATTATGTAGTAGTTTTACATATACTTCGATACGTCAAAGGTACCATATTCTATGACCTTTATTTCTCTACACACTCACCCCTTAGAACTTTATGCATTTTCAGATGCTAATTGGCCTAGCGATCCTACTTATCATTGTTCTATTACTGGATATTGTTTTCTCCTTGGTTAGTCACTAGTTTCTTGGAAGAGCAAGAAACAAACTTTTATTTCTTACTCTAGTATAGAGGTCGAATATCAAGCACTAGCAGATACCACTTTTGAGTTGTTATGGATTTGATAGTTGCTACAAGACATAAGAGTCTATCTTTCTACAGATTCCACTCTTCACTGTGGTAGCGTGAGCGCTATTCAAATCATCCATAATGACATGTTTTACTAATGAACAAAATACATTGAAATTGATTGTCATTTCATTCGTCAGCATATCAAACATGATCATGTTCGTTTGATTCATGTTGCCTCTGCTAATTAGCTTGTTGATATTTTCACTAAAGCTCGCCTACATGGACGACATTGAGTCTTAATTGACAAACTCACGATGGTCATCCTTACCATCTTGAGTTTGAGGGGATGGATACATATATTCTACTTCCATAGCTGTATTTTCCAATTATACTTATTTACCTTGTCTGTTCATAAGACTATATGTATATATACCCCATTATAAAATGCAATACATCATCAAGAATTCAAGAATTCTATCTTCATCAACTAATTATAAAAAAAAATTAAAAAAAAATTAAATTATAAATATACTTTAGGAAAGATGTATGAAAGGTCCAAGCTAATGGATTGCTCCCAACCCATGATTAAAATAAAAGAAAATTTGAATAAAAATATCATTTCAAAGTTTGTTCTATCTTTCATTTATTTTAATCATATTTTAAAATGAATTTATGAAGAGTGACGCCATAAATTATTGCATGAATTTGATTATAATATGTGAAGAGGTTGGGGCAAAGATTGGTGCTTGTCTTGTCACAAGTTGCGATGGCGGTGGGGTTTAATAGTGGGGTTTATGGTGCTTTTTCCACCACTTCCCATCACTTTGAAATTGTATTTGTTTTTGTACGTGGAAATGGAAGTGGAACGACTTTTAAAAAGTAAGACAGAAGACTCTTAGGAGCCACATGAATTTTCTTTATTTCTTGTCGGCATTCCAAAAAGCACTTTGGGTTTTTCTTGCCCACATTTTGAGCTACAACTAAACTATGTTTTTTGTTGACTCTAATTGCTTTTGGCACCAAAGGTTCACCATTTTGTGATTCTTCAACCAATTGAGGGCCATGTGTCAACAAAAATGAGATTAATTCACAGAATTCCATGGCCAACTAAATCCGGCCATGCGTTCTATTTGTTTTCTCAAAATTTATTAATACTGCCAATCAAACTCTAATTATTACCATCACTTTGAAAATTTTCAAAAAATAATTTATGTATTTAAAATTTTTATTCTCATACTGAAAAGTATCTCTTTTGGAGGCCACATATATACATATAAGAAATTATAAAATTATAAAAAATATTAAAAATCAAGTTTTTTTCTTTTAATTTTAAAAATAATTAGACATTAACTTTATTTATTTATTTATTAATAAGTTGACCCCTTTGAGGGGCCAAATACATAGGACCAACCCCCCGCACCTTTGAATTAAGTGCTTGTCTTTTTGAAGTTTGTATGGTGGATTGCAGCTTGTTGGTATGTCTTTATAATATATCATGTATTTGCTTATTTGTTGATAGGAGGAACTTGCAGGGATATGTTGTTTATAAATAAATAAAAAAAGCAAAGTTTGAATAATTTAATTGTTTTTAATATTTATACCTCTTGATACTTGAAAAGAAGAGGAAGAAATCTGGTTAATTAATTAAATTCGTAGAAGAAGAAAAAATCTGATGATTTATTTGAATTTGTAGAAATTGAAACTCAAGTTAACCTTGACTAATTAAAAATCTTTTATTTTTGGTACATTATTTCATCATAATTTTAACATTCCAAATCCTCTATCTATGTAAAGTATAAGTAAAATGGCTTAATTTCGAACTCCAAACTACTGATGCCTTTAGGGAAAAAAAGTATTATTTAGCACACTTTGTTGACATTGTAAGTTAAGAGCTTTTGAATCATCTTAGATCATTAATCAGTATATGATTCAATACATACAATTTTAACTAAAAATAAAGCATTTAATTCAAAAAAATCAATTTTATAACTACCAATAAAATTCTTGGAAATATTCTCATAATTCAAAGTCCTAAAGTCGTGCCAATAGAATTTTGATTTCAAATTATAATAATAATAATAAACTTCACAATAGCAATTTTCGTGACGAATAAGTCTATTTTCTTTTTCTGCATTACCATCGTCTCTATTTTTCTTCTTTATCTTCTCAACTTCTTGTTTTTTTTTTTTTTTTTTTTTGTTTGTGTGTGTTTCCTTTCAACGCTTGTTTTGCCTTGTTGGTGAGTTACTCTTATTTTATTTCAGTTTTAGCTTAATTTAAGTTTTTTTTTTTTCATTCACTAACTTTCCTAAGAACCTTTTGAAAAAAAAAAATCTACTATTACAATTCAATGAATCGTACTTTAATTTGTTAACATTCGAGGTACAACAATTTTGTTAATGAACACATAGTTAAAGTTGCTAAAATGATTGAATAATGTTATCATTAACGTGTTGCATTTTGATATTGTCGAGCCCCCTTTCTTATGGTGAAGGACGAATCGACCGGCATAATGCCCTAATAAACACACTAACAAGCCAGGCTTGTCAAAACACTATTAAGCCTCTTTCACACTCTATACACAATATTATTAGAGTAATTGTCGGGCCCCTTCCATATGGAGAAAGACGAACCGATCGGTACAGCGTTCTAACAAACCCTCTCTCAATACAGAGCTCGCCAAAACACTGTTAAGCCTCTTAAAATCACCGTACATCACTATCAGAGTAAGTATAATAAATACGGAAGCAACTATAGCAAATAACTATAGTCGAAAAAATTTTTAAAACAAAAGTTAACTGTATATATACAGTGTTCTAAATGTAGTAGTAGCAAAAATGTCTAAGTTAAAATATCTACAATGTTTTTTTCACTTCCTATACATTATACTAAATCTCAAGATAGTAAACCTGTAACACCCTAATTTTCAACCGGACCTCTTGACACGTGTTGCGGGTCGTCATCTGTTAAAAATCGGAATGCTACCTAAAGATTTCGTTTTATCAAAAATCTTTTTCTAAAATTTCAAGTTTTTCAGTCAAATGTTTTTAAATAAATACCTGAAAAACACATGTTATGCAAAACGAAAAAAAAACCCCTTTAATTTCTCATTGGGTTCACCGAATTTCTATTGTCATATAATTTAAGCTAAAAAAAAGAAAATCATAATTTACAATTAATTGTAGCGGAAACATTTTAAAAACCTCCATTAAAACAATATTTGTTAAACATATAATATCGTTCAAGGATATAATTAACTGAAATTAAAAATCAAAATAAACAATTGTAAAACAGTGAAATTAAATTCAAAGGAAAGTCATACATGAGGTTCTGTTACAATTAATTAAATAAAATACAACCTCTAAAGTCACCTATTCCGGACGACCTCCCCATGAGGTGTCCAATAGAAAGTACCAGTCTTCTGACGTAGACTGTTGTATACTACGTCCAAGTGTTCCTGAAAAACAAAATAGGAGTGAGCTCGAAAGCCCAGTGGTCATTTCTACACATCACACATATTATACAAATCAAAAACTCAAAATATTACAAACACTTCCACACATTAAGCGTTTCAAACAATTAGTTGGTTTAGTCGTAATCTAAGACCGAGAGAGGATTAAGATGTCTCTCGGTATTCCCTGTGATTCAATCTAATCCTAGAAGGTCTCAATAACTGTTTAAAATTAATCGAAACTCAAATCACAACCTGAGATAGAGTACTTCCTGCACACTTGTACTGACTCCCAAAGACTTCTAGCTGTCACAGGCAACTACAGTTGGGAATACCTACAATCTGCCTTACGGCTCGTCGATCTCAAACGGTAACATATAAGAGATGCCACCTCCATCCGCCTTGGGATTGTCAATCGCACCAGTACGTTGATTCTTAATAATCCTGTAATCTTATTTTAGTCTCAAACTTTAACAATCATATCAAACCAATACACACTGAGCATTTAATTAAATGAATAATATATGCAATTATCATTGCAATTTAAATGAATGAATACTAAAGTACTATAATTGAATCCTTATGAATATATGCATAGAATTTAATAATAAATTATCATGCTATCAACAAACATTTCAATTAAGTCAAACAAGTTCCTCAACATTTCTCAAATCATTCTACAACTATTAAATCAAAATGCTTTGAAATTCGTATAATACGAGTGAGTAAGGAAATCCTGCCCACCTTGTTCTGCAGATCTTCAGGGTGACCTTGCTTTCCTTTGAGACGTTTGATACTCTAGACTCGTAAAATCTTTCCAATTAATATTAGCAACTCAACATCGTTCGTTGCCTTCGTCACGTGAGCAACAACAGTAACGGTAGCGGCTACTGTTTCTTCTTCGCACACTCAACAAAACGTGCCAACATTCTACTTCTTCTCCCTTGCGCAACGACGTATAGTAGCACCTACAGAACACAAGTACGTTCTTCCTCTCTTTTCAGACAACAACTAATAGATCTAGTTGTTGTTCGTTGTTCCTCCTTTGCACAAACGTAGCAGCAATGCACATGCCCAAATTTTCACATCCTCAACACACACACATCATGGTTAGCACATCAGAAAAATTCCCAAATCATTTCTTCATCGTTCTTCATATTCCTCAACAAAAAAATCATCCATCGCACCACACACCCAAGATTTCAAACTAAGACAACGCAAACATCAAGCTTCAAACCAGTCATACAAACATACACCATGGCATATTTCTTCTTTCCTCTTTCTTGTGTGAATGACAACCAACGGCTGTGCATCGTCATCGTCCCTCTCTTCTTCGTTTTTCCATCCGGCAGCAATAAAATTTCCTCTTCATTTGAACACAGTAACAACAACAACAATGACCCATGCTTGCTGATTTCTCCTTCGTTCTTTTGTTTTTTCTTTCTTTTTCTTTTTTTTTTCGTTCATCCTCTTCACGGCCTGCAGCAACCAACAGCTTCTTTCCTTCATTCTTCCTCTTGCGCTCATTCCAGCTTCATCTTCCAAACCTACATCGCATCAGCCAAGTTTTTTTTGCTATTCTTCTCTCAAACCCTCCTCTGTTCGTGAATCACAACCGTCAACCCATAAAACACAACGAAACCCATGTCTTCTTCATTCATTCGTCTAGTAGCTATAATATCAACCAGCAGTTGCTGGTTTTTCATCTTCTTCATTCGTCTCTTCTTCTTTCATGGAGTTGTAGCACATCCGTCTCTAATGCTCTAAATTGATTGTTTTTGATCAGACAATCATTTATACACTTGATAATTTTATTTCCTCTTATGATATTATTACCTCTAAATCCTACACACATTTAGGCACTTGCAAAGACATATTTTCAGTTATTTAAATATTTTTTCTTTACTCCAATACTCATTTATATCTCTAATAATTATATTTTTAGATTTATTTTCATAATTATTTGGTATTTTAATTATTATTGTCGACATGCGCGTGTGAGAGTAATTTCATTCATTATATATTTTCAATTTTGCCATAACTTATTCTTAAGCTTGAATTAATTTCATTTCTCAAGTAAATCTTGAATTTTATATATATATATATTATTCATTTATTATTTTAAATTCTCATTTTCCTATAATTCATATTTTGCTTTATATTTAACCACGACTTAATGTGCTCGCAAAGTTTTAGAGTGTTACAAAACGGCGTGAGGAAACCTACCAAAATAAACATGGTTTACTCTACACGATGACCACTTTCTTCCCTTTATCATCATAAGAAGAACTTGAAATGTTACAGTAGTGAGCCAATTTTGTCCACAACGACTCAGTGAATAATGTAACATAATTTATAACTTAGAACAAGAATTCTAGAAAAACAATTTCATATATGAATGCACCATAATAAGAATGCCAATGAGTGCACTAATTAATGAATGTTAAATCCATAATGCAGTCGTGCACCTTCCATTTTGAAAACATTTTTAATGCCAAAAACATACAAATATACTTGAGTAGGTGAAACCCAACGGTTAAGCGTATATTCATATCATATCATAGGAAGCCAATTGATAGACCTGGCCCAACTATACCCCAAAGTACGACAACCACTCGTCCTCAATGCTCTAAGGGAGCCCAATTGATAGACCTGACCTAATCGTACCCCTAGGTAAGATAGTCACTCGTCCTCCATGCTCTACCACATCCAGTACCCTAACCCACACCCAGACCTTGATATTTGGTGCACATTTTCATTTAAATCACATTTAAAGATTGCAAATGCATTTCAACAATATGTAAGAACAATTCATTTATGATAGAATAACAAGTTAATTGATAAATTAAAAAACACTACTCACAAGGATGCTCAGCTCCCGATACTCCTCTAGTGACCGATTGCGTCCTGCTGATGATTGATTGTGCGTGATTAACTTAATTTTTTATACATAAAACTTGGCTCAACTCTAACTTTATGGTCCTTGGTCAATTAAAAGATTCAATTGGTCAATTGTAGTCAACTTTATCTAAACCTAACCTTCGCTGACCTATCTAATCCACAGGATCAACGTAATTAATAAGGTCAATTAAGACTTTTATTGACTCAAAATACTAAAAATATGTATTGTTGACATGTGTCCCACCTTTAGTACACAACAACCAGCCACTTTTATAAATTTAGTAATTCAATGCATAAATATTATTTCTTATGCTACACATTTTCCTAATAAGTATTTTATAATGTTATACAATATTATATAGTATTTTTTCTATTATTTTTACCTTATATACATTTTTTATATTTATTAATTAATCCTCAAATTGCATAAACACAAATTTAATATATTCATTGACATCCAAAAATACTAATTTAAGTGTTATTGAGTTCAGAGTTTCATTCTCGACATTTCAGTATTCGCCAACTAAAATTTCAGTATTAATGGGTATACCCCATATGTGTCGACTTTTAACTACCATATAATTTTTTAGGGTCCACGAGAGTACAAATAATATACATATTTGTATTCTATTCGAATTATTAACTCTTTTCAATTCAAAATTATTATAGAAGTTATGAAATTCAATTTTTCTAGTGAAATTATTTCTATAAAATGTGTTAGTTTATTGTGTGACTTAAAATTATGGTGTATTTTTTCTGGGAGTAAATATATATATATATCATTGTGTTTAAATCAACAAGTAGAATATGAATATGTACTTTATTTGTACCCATATAGGCCTTAAAAAATTTTATGGTAGTTGAAAGTTGATACATAGGGAGTATGTCTGTTAGAACTGAAACCTTAGTTGGCAGACATAAAAATGATCAAAAAAAATTTTTTTTTGAACTCAATAACACTAAAATTATGATTTTTGGAGATCAATAGGTATATTAAATTTACATTTATGCAATTGGAGAAAAAATGTATATATATAATGTTATATAATTGATTATCTAATATTATAAATATAACATTATCTATAATTAATATTGTATAGCATTTTGATTACTTCACATGAAAAAAAAGCGCGACATAGGAAATAATTAATTTTTCCTATTTATTATTACGACTAAAAGTGAAACACGTGTTGATAGTGTGAGCTTTTGGTATTTAGCTCGACATTGGGAGACGCTATCAGCAACTGGGAGAAAGTCGATAGTTAATCTAGTCTGTGAGTAGTAAATTGATATATTTATTTAATATTTTATTCTACTTATGGTTGTTGCATAATTGGGTGCTACATGCATTGCATATTGCATTGGGATAAGACTAATCTTCAGATGTGTCGATCTGGACTCAAAATGAGAGGTTCCAAGGTGCGGACATTCGATCATGATAGTCCTGATATACGAGTACGGATATTCAGATATGCCAACCTTGCCTTAGCATGAGAGGTTCCGAGGTGCAAATATTGGATCTTAATAGTTCTACGATAAAGCTGATTGATAGATTTTTAGATGTGCCGACTTGACCTAATGATGAGAGGTTCCGAGGTACGGGCATTGGATCGTGATAGCTCTGAGGTAGGATTTGTGACACCCGACCTCAGGTCCGGATTTCTTGGTGCATAATCATCGAGTCATCCTTTCTTAAAAACTGAGTTGTCAACTTTCTAAAACAATTTCTTACTTCACTAACTTTCAAATTAAATCTTAAGTTCAAAAAAGTGCATAAAAACTAATTTTTTTTTTTCATTCCAACTTAGAAAAAGTGTATTGAATAAATATTACATAAATTTCTTGTCAGTGAAATATTCAAAACATAATCATTTCATTGGAAATTTAAGTAAAAATAATGTAAAATCATTAGAGTAAGTGCTACAACGGATGAAATTATTGAAATTAAATTATATTGGCCAAGTCAGCTACATATCCCAAAACCAAGATAATACATATAAAACAACAATATTAAACTCAAGAAAAGTATACATCTATTTCTGTTACAAAATAAAATAAGCAAAATATAACATCTAAATCCTCATATCTTGGATAACCTCCCCCCGAGGTTTCCAATTAAAAGTGAAAGTCTTTCTAACGTAAACTACTCCACCCTACGTCCATATGTACCTGAAAAATAAAATGGGAGTAAGCTCGAAAGCCCAGTGGGTCATCCCTATACATCGTCAACATTATACAAACCAAGAATGAAAACATGCACACAAACTTTCACACATTACTCGTTTTAAGCATTCATTTGTTTGTTTTACTCTAAAGACCGAAAAGGAATCCACCCCCAATATTTCCTCCAGGAGTGAACAACTAGTATGCATTCCAGCCATACTATCATGATTTCTTGTATGCTTTCGAACTATACTATTATGATGAGCTCTCTAGGTGTTGTGCTCAGATCACCATATCCGGTACTTCAGGTATACAATCCAACTATACCGTAGGAATTGCTATCTAAGAAAAGGTAACACTATTTAGTGATTACAGATCTCTAAGAGCAACCTCAGTTGTCTCCACAACCATAGGGTGGAAATACTCACAATGTGCCCAGATAGCGCTATATTGCACTTGTAATGCCCAAAATTTTTGTGACGCGACGCATCGCAATAAAATATAATATATATATATAATTATTTTTAACTAAGTGAATTAAATAAAAATATTTCATAGGTACATATATGTATATATATGCATACATGATCTTGGATACCATGTGGTAGATGGAATAAAATAAATAAGTAATGGTTTGATTCCAAAAAAAAAATGAGATGAATGAAATAAGTAAAACCAACTCATGTATGTTGATATATATATAAAGGGAAGTGTTCCACATTTTGAGCTCACACAAATCAAGCATACAATCTTACAAAAAAAAAAAGAGAACTCATTTCCCTTCTTTTCTTCATCTAAGCTCCAAACAAAAAAAAAAAGAAAAAAAAATTTGGACGTGAGATTTTTGGTGAGATCTTGTTTTGATTCTTCATTCGTGTTTGAGGTAAGAACTAGATCGAAACCTGTTACATACACAAACCAACCTAGATCTGTCAAACATTACCATTCTGGTTTGGAATCTACACACAACGGTCTCATTTCTGCCCAAGCTTGGCAAATCGGCCACTGTAGCAAGCAACCACACCGGATCCATTTTGTTGGCTGTAAATCTAGTTGTAGCTCACCGGATCTGGAAAACCAGCCAACATTCAAGCTCCCATCATTCTGGATCTGCATCTATCCATCACATGGTGTTCTGCCGTTGTTTGCCGTGAGGAACAGAGCTACAAACCTCTGTTTTTTTTTTGGAGCTGCTGCTGCTGCATCCAACCAGCCACAACGCCATACTGTGAAGAAGAAGACGGACTGAAGAAGAAGAGTCCTGCAAGTCTAAAACACCTCGGCCTAGCTCAACACCACCAGACAGGCCACTGTAACCACTTGCACGAGCTCAACCTAG